>BMAC01000028.1:1112887-1135401 GCA_014905375.1 Phtheirospermum japonicum | reverse complement strand
CCAAGAGACCACTCAGCTCGCTCACCTCCCAGAAGAACACCCTTTCCGGTAAATGAGGTTGCTTACCACAAATACCTTCATATATCAAGTAATATCACGTATGGACATTTTGGTCTGCATCACCATGTTATCTATGAATGGTGCAAGTTCGAGTCGAAGTGATCTTCTACCTTGCATGCACTCAACAACAAGTCAAACGTATCGAATGGCAAAACTAATCCTAGTTATACTCTTAAATAGACCATCAAACTTCTCGGGTTTAACATTATTAGCTTCTTCATGTGATGCCATTACACATTTTTTTTAATTATTTCATTTAGAGATTTTATTTTAGGCAAATAAAAGAACAAGAAACAAAATCTACAGGAGTCAAATATTCACAATGTCACATAAAATATTTAAAGGACGTAATATATATATATATATATATATATATAATTTTGATTTTGAGTGTTTTATAACATGTAAGATTAATGAATGTTGTGATTCACAAATCGAAAAACTCTAATTTTAATCCGTTGATTATCAACGGATTGATTATATTCTTCCTTCTACTCTCAAACAGCTTACCTTATACCTGTTTTGGAATTTAGTATCAACTTGAGAGTTTGATACTAAATTCTGAATCGCCCACTTATTTGGACACTTTGAGAATGTAGTTGTAATGTGTTTATTTTAATACGTATGTGTTTTTTGGACTTTGAAATCCTGATTTCTATCTCTCATTTGTTATTGAGTGCACTACAATATATGTGTACTTAGAGAACTAAGTGGAGGTGCTGCCGAAACTTTCATGTCGTCAAAATACATACCAAGATAATTTTATTACTAAAGATCATATTATTACATTTGATAGGGCCCTTACAAAAAAAAAACCCCCAGTTATTATATATAAGTACCCCCATACCTATCACTTATCAAATCCTAATTAGGAAATTATAGGATGAGTCCTAATCATAGTTGTATGTACAACAGAGGGTGGACAATTACTTATCCAAAGGATTGGTGGAAGGAGTGAGGATTTTCCACTACAAAAAAAGGGTAAATACTGATGTGTAAGGAGTCGTCGGTATATGTTGACGACGTTGTCTATGTCAACGGGTCATCGACAGGTAAAATCCATCGTCAAATAACTTATTGGCATCCCGTCGACAAAATGGCACCAAATCTAAGCGCCATAATTTAACAATGCGGATGTCGATGCACAACCGGCGACCACTATGCCGAAGAGTAAAGCCCGTCGGCATATATAATTTTACCGACAGGACACCGATGACTTATGCCCATCAGCATAATTAAAATAAATAATATGTCAACGGTAATTAGGCCGTCGACAAAAATCCTCCCCCCCAGCCCGTCCGTTGATTCGAACTTTTGTGTTCCCACTTTATAAATATTTGTCAATTATTCAAAAGCTCGCTCGCAAGAGTACGAGTCCTCATGTAGGTTGGTAAGTTAAACCGAGTCGATCTCAAGGAACAAACAATCGGAATCTCAAGTGTTTGTTTAATCACAAAGTAACACAAAAACTTGTACAATTTGGGGGTTTTGTTTGTTTTGATTATCTAAGAACTTAAAACTCAATAACATCAATGAAAACTAAGTAACTTGAACTAATTAACCAACTAGATATTAATATCATGAATTATCTTCCAAGAAATCAATCTAAAAAGCACGTACGAATCTAAAAGCATAAAACTCAACGAAAATAACTAGCATAAACGAAAAGCAGTTATCATGAACGAAACGTAAAAGGAATTAAATAACATGAACGAAATAACATGAAAGCATAAAAGTAATTAAATAGCATGAGAGCATGAAAAATATTAAATCTCCAATAACCAAGCATAAATTTATTAAACTAAATTAAGATGAAAGATTACGAATCCAATTATCCAAAGTAACTAAGGTTTGAAGAATAAAATAATTCAAGAACAATAATAAAAGCAACTACTTAATCGCATGAATTAAACTAAGAAAAGCAATTAAAAAGGGTTTAGAATACTTATTGAAACTAAGAAGTGCAGTAAGTTCTCTAGCTATTCCGAAGAAAACTCGTAGATCTTCGCCGAAAATTGAATCACGAACTAAAAATCAAAGCTTGAAACTTGTGACTCTTGAATCTTCGATCTTGATCTTCTATTATGATATAGGATGTAAAAGTATGTGATTTTGGTGTCTTAGGACCGAAATTAGGATTATGGTGGTGATATGTGTCTTTTGGGACGGATTAAGAGAGGGGTTTATATAGTTTTTCCATGTCTTGGAGCAAAGTTAGGGTAAAAACGCATTTCTGGGCAGGTAACGGTAAGACTTAGCGGTATGAGTCACCGCTAACTATACCGTTAACCCTCTCTGAGTAGTCTCTGTCCATCCGTACCGGTGTTGGTAGCGGTAAGAACGTAATCGTTAAGTATATCGTTAAACATCTCCGTCGTTTCCTAAAGGTGCAACTAACGGTATAAAGATACCGCTAAGGTTACCGTTAGTTTGGTCTGGGAGCTCTCTGTCCATCTCCAGCGGTAAGGTAACGGTAATGATAGCGGTAAGGGCTACCGCTAACTCCCAATTTTTGCTATTTCTTCACCGGAAAGCTCGATTCCCATCTCTTACTCATTGAACTTCGTCTCTTATGCGCTGAGCTCCTTCGGTTACTTAGCTATAAGATGAAGAACAGAGAATAATCACCTATTTGCATCAATTTAGATCACAATACGGTAAAATAAGCTTGAAGTATAAAATTATGAAATTAAGCTTAATCTACCCGACTTATACCAAAAACAATTAGAAAAACTAACTAAAATACTAATAAAAATAAGGACAAATATGCATTAATCAACTACCCCATGCTTTATTTTTTTGTTCGTCCTCAAACAAACGATAGATTCAAAGAAGAACCAGGCTGAAAATAAATTCAAGCAATGAGTCGTGTCGTGCTACACAACTAATTTTGAAAATATAGATAATGTAACGCAACCTCAAACACTCGACCATTATTACATTATTGCTTCATAAACAAATCATGTGTCCTCACAAAAGGATAATCTATATGTGTATGCTCAAGCACTCAAGAATTTTTTTAGGGATGTGTTTACACACAATTCATCAAAATACAAGCACAATAAGCAAGAACCGAAAATAAAAAACTTCTCCATCGCATTTAAGTGTTTAACCAACAAATAATCAGAAATGGTTTTTTCGGAATGTAATGTAGGCTCTTTGGACGGGTATGAAATATATAAGTCATGTGGCTAACTCATGATTTAACGTGATCAATAACTCACCAAACTGTTCTAATCACGAAGCAATATGCTTCACCTCATTCAAAATAAAACCTCACTAAACTCTCATAATGTAGCCTTTATTTTTAGGCTATTTCTCAACTCGCAAACCGTAAACTGCCTTTCGCTCGAACCACTTAAACTTAAGAAGCTTATGATACACTTCTTCTTTTCAAACACAACTCTTGCCTCTTAAACATTAGGCTTCATAAGAAATTCAACACTAAACACAATCCTTTATAATCGTAGGCAGTTACGCAAACTAGAATCACCATCCTTCTTATTCTTTTTTTTTATTGTGTCCCCTTTTTATTCTTTTTTTTTATGGGTATTTTCCTTTTTTTTTTAAGATGGTGATTCTTAACACTATTACAATCTTTCATAAATCTTCCATCAAAATCTCTAAAATGCAAATAACCAATAACTAACTCCTACCCCACACTTTTAATGATCGTAGGCGACTAAAAACACTCATGACTATAGGAAATGGATTATTTGGCTATGATTGGATCATTCGAAGTTTATGGTGGCTAATATATTTGGATATGGCCGGAATAAGGGTATTTTCTGTGCCTTAACTTCATGTTCAAAGCTAACTACACACAGCGATTTCAAAGAGATCTCAAAACAGAACTCACTCAAGTACATGCAAAGATGATAAACACTCAGGCTACTCACTACCTTTTGCACGAAAAGTTTTGAATTGACGCTGCTCTTAAGGTTTTGCGAAATCAATTGCGTCCAAATACCATTTTACATAATATAAATAATAATTTTAGAAAAACATTTATGCACTTATACACGCTCAAAGACAAAAACCTCAAATCACACACAATCAACTTTGATAGGCAAGCCAGACAAACACAATTCGGAAATAGCAATTAAGCACGAGAAGTTACTAATTATTACAGGCCATAAGAATCCAAATTTCACAAATAATAAATTACAACTCATACTCGACCCTCCCCCTCCCTAAAGATTCGGCAATCTCCGGATTGCCAGAGGCACAAATAAAATTAAACTAGGTAAGGAAAAGAAAAACTTCCCTGAAAACTTAAAAAGTCGAGTCGCTCATGTCGATGTCGTGCAATTGTCCGTTGTCTCAATTCTCATGATTGGAATTGTCCCTTAACAAAAACTCTAAAAACAAAATAACAAGAAAAAAATAAAAAGTGCAAGGAAAATAAAAAACTGTCCAACATAAAATAAAAATGCAAATAAAAATCACTGCCACGGTGGCATATGATCGTGCAGACCCTGGGAGGTGGATTCATTCGGTGGTGGAGCAGGAGGCCATCGTCCCATAAAATGGGCAAAGTCGGCCGTCAAACCGGTCAGCATATCCCTATTGGCCTCGCTCACCTCTCTTCCTCGGCGAGCCTCCTCACGTGCGAACTGCGCCTCTCTATGCCCACGTCTAACCTCCATCACTGCCAACCTCGCGTTCTCGTTCAACTTACGAGCCTCTTCAAAGGCGAGGCGTGCATCCATCTTTGCTGCCTGTGCATTATATTCAATGCCCGAAAATTGGTCATATACATTCAGCTTAAACTCCCTATAGTCGGTCAAGTAGGCGTCGAAATCGGGCCGACCCCACTGTGATGATCCTCCAGTTGATCCGAACGCGGGCCCATCATGAGTCCCAGTGTATCCCTCATCAACCATCCTCGCCAGCCTCATTCTCTTCATCATCATCGTCGTCTTCCTCTTCTTCCTCTTCATTCTCCTCAACATTTACCCACAATTGCGTTATCGTCCGTCTCTCTCCTCTCGGTCGCCCGGGTACTCGAACCATATGCCACGAAAGTGACAGTGGCTGACAGGCGTGCACAATGTCGTTGTCCCTCGGCGCGTACCCGCACACCTCGGCAATGCCCGTGATGAAAATCCCATGCGACATAGGAACCGGTCACATGTCACTAGTCTTCTTCATGCTCTTCAGGTACTTAATGATCAAGGGGTAGATTTGGACAAATTTCCCCTTAGTCATGCACCACAAGGCATACAACTCGTCCCTATTAATCAACGTCGGCTCTTCCTTTGAGAATACACATCGATCCAAGAATCGGTACATGGCGTATAACGCATTAATTTTCACCATCGTGAGGGGGTATTGGCTCCTCCCCTCATTGCCCGGATATGAAATCTTGGCCCAAAACCGCTCGTTATAATGATAGTCTCGTTCACGGAGCGTTAGTCGGCCTTCAAAACCGAAAATGGCCGTGATCATCTCAGGGGTGATATTGTACTCTCAGCCCCCGAATCGGCATGTCAACGTGTTATCGGCCATGATCTCAAACGAAGTGTAAAACTCGAGCATCATTTGCTCGTAGGCCGAGACTTGAATCCGAGCCCATTGTATGCAGTTGAGGTTGTTGATATACCCCATAAATTTTTCGGCAAAAGGATCGCCTTGGGCTACCTGGTTCATCCAGTAATCAACGTCAAGGACCACCAGATTCACAATCAGCCAGTTCAACAATGAATTATAAAGAACGACTTCATCGTCGTAAACTTTGAAATGGGATCCAATCGTCCTTTGCACGTTCTTTCTCGTATTGTGTGATGATGAGGCCATGGCGTCGGAATGATGTAACAAATGGTCGGACTGTGGCTGTAAAAGAGGTCGAAATGCAACCTCAGAAACGGCTCTCAACTATCGAAAATTCTGAAACGGCAGAATACTTAGCGGTTAGGCCTAGCGGTAAGCCTAACCGTTACCTTTTATCGTTAAATTATAGCGGTACGCTAGCGGTCACTAGTACCATTACTGATACCGTTAGCGTGTTCTGGCCATTCGGTTTTGGCTTCCCTAACCAAATCTGATCCAATAATCCTAAGATACTACTCAATTCACCTGCAAACCCAACCACACAGTTCAAAAAGGTTGAAGTTCAGCCACGCTTACCCCAAGTCGCGAAGAAGTCCATAGTCGAAGGCGAAATTCGCAGCAGCTCTGCCTCGTTCGTCCGGTGTTGGATTGTTTGATTGATTTTGCTCGAACTATGCGTTGATTCATCTGGGCAGCGGTAACTCTCTTCAAATCGGCAGCGGTATTTGTGCAGGTCTAGTGGTTTGGGCGAAATAACGATTAACCCTAAAATCTTCTGATTTATACTCACTCCGGGTCGGGCTTTTAACGAGTTAGCGGTAAGGGTAATCGTTAGCCAATACCGCTAGATTTTCTGCTGGTGACTAACGGTAATCGTAGCGGTAAAGGTTTCCGCTAAGTCACCGTTAAAGTGATAAAACTGCACAGTCTCACAAGAAAAATAAAAAATGTCCAAGCATAAAAATAGAAATAAAATTAAAATAAAGACGGAATGTACAAAATTAAAATTTTATTAATTCTTGACCCGTGAGACTTATACAATGGAATTAAATAAAATTGAAATTGCAATAAAATAAAATAAACTAGATAGAATAGGATAACAGTCCTATGACTCGATAATAACTTAATTAAAAACTTAAATATTGCCTAAATAATTAGATAGTAGAAACTTCCTAAGGGTCAAGGGGATTTTGGTCCATAGTGCATGTTCTCAAGCTCGCCGATCTTTTCATTAGCCTCTTCCAGACGCTGCTTCCAATATCCAATGTTCCACTGGTGCACTGCGTTACCTTCCTCAAGATCTGGGCCTCCAACTCGTTGACTCGGCGTTGGAGTGCAAATGTTTCTCCTCGAACATCGTAGTTCTCATGTAGGAGGTCGATACCGTCTCTTGATTCCTCAACCAATTCGGCCTCCTTTTCTTCTAGGCACTTCTGCCACATAACAATTTCGTTTGTAAGTTCAGCTTCATCCCACAGAAACGGAGTATTTTGACTTGTCAGTTTCTCAATCTCCTCTTTAGCCATGAGGAGTTGATCTTGAAGCTCTTCTATGGTCTCGTCATGCTCCTTTGGGTCTTCTATCCCTCATTCGAGACTACGTTCGAGGCTTCGCTTAGCTGCCTTCAGTTCCTTATTCGCCCCTTTCAGTTGGGAAATTGTGTTTCTCAACCCTGCATTTACCTCTCTCGCTTTCTTTAAGCTATCTTCCAGTGCGTTTATCTTGAAGGTGGCATTGACTTCGTCTAGTTGGAAACCATTATTCGTGGTCTTCACCTTCTCAATTTCGCCTTGCATCTTAGCCATCTCTTCTTCGTACTCCTTTCTCGAAATCCACCGACGTTCGTGGTTGTTGGTGGTTTGTGGAATTATCCTCATGGTGTTGGAAGTTATAGAGAATCTTGGTGTTGGGAGGTTTAGAATTAAAGAGCTTAAAGAGTTGTGAAAAATAGGGTGTCTAAGGGGTGGTTTATTTAGGAATTATTGGCTCTTGAAAATAGGAGTCCTAGATTTTTCCCAGTTTTAATTAAGGTAGGAGATATTAAACTTACCTATTCAATTTAGAACTCTTTTAAGGTAATAGATCTAAACTTAAAACTCAGCCAAGATTCGTGCAAAATAATACCATAAATTTACTTACCTGGTGGGATTAATATTACCAAAATTCGCAGCCCGATTCTTTCCAAATTCTGCAGAGTCGGTCACAGTAACAGTTACCCTAGCGGTAAGGGTTACCGCTAGACATACCGTTAAACTCCCTGCTACTCCCTAGCTGTGACTTAACGGTTAGAATGACCGCTAGTTACACCGTTACACCCTTCCGTTTCCAGCTAACGGTAGTTTAGCGGTTTGATCATCATCGTTACGCCCAACATGCTAACGGTAAGAGCTAGCGGTATGGTTTATAGCTAGGTAACCGCTAAATTCCCAAATTAGGCGAATTTTTTTAACCTTTTATGAACATTAACATCGCGTAAACGTACCATGGCATAGACTCGATTATAAATACAATAAAAGAAAGAAATGTCTAAAAAGAAACTTAAAAATAAAGAAAATAATACACATGCTTGGGTTACCTCCCAAGAAGCACATCTTTTAACGTCGCTTACTCGACGCGAATTTTAGCAATCAATTTTCAGCTGGAGGCGGGTCCACCAACTTCAACACTTCACTATCTTGATTTGCTGCCACTCCATCACGATACAGCTTTACTCGGTGCCCATTGACTTGAAATGTTGCATCCCTTTTCTCATCGTACAGAGTGACCGCTCTAAATTCATTTATTTCTTTGATCAAAAATGGACCACTCCATCTTGACTTAAGCTTACCTGGAAAGAGTTTCAATCGAAAATTATAGACCAAAGCTAATTTACCTACCTCCAATAATTTATTAACAAGTTTTTGATCGTGGCGTATCTTCGTCATCTTCTTTTCCCTCCAAGCGTTGTCATAAGATTCATTTCTAATTTCTTCGAGCTCGGTCATCTCCAATTTCCTATACTCGCCCGCTTCATCATGATTCATATTTAGTTTACGGATGGCCCAACTGGCTCGGTGCTCTATCTCAACGGGCAGATGATATGCCTTCCCATAGACGAGTCAGCTCATACCAATCACTATTTTATAGGCTGTTCGATAAGCCCACATTGCGTCAACGGGTTTTACTGCCCAATCTTTCCGATTTGGTCCAACCGTTTTCTCGAGGATAGCTTTCAACTGGCGATTGCTCATTTCGACTTGTCCAGAAGTTTGAGGATGGTATGGTGTAGCTACCTTATGCCGGACTCCATATTTCGTCATCAACCTCTCGAAGGCTCGGTTGCAGAATGGCTCCCTCCATCACTTATAATCGTTTTTGGCACTCCGAATCTACTAAGAATGTTTTCTTGCAAGAATTTAAGCACGATCTCCGCATTTGCTCTTTACGCGGGGATCGCCTCCACCCAATTGGATACATAGTCGACTCCTGCTAGGATATACTCGAAGTCTCTGCTTTTAGGAAAAGGTCCATGGAATCTATTCCTCATACATCAAAGATCTCTACCACTTGATTAGGCACTTGTGGCGTCTCATCTCGTTTTCCTATGTTTCCGGTTCATTGGCAGTTGTCGCATGTTTTGCAGTATTCGTATGCATCAGCAAATTAACTCGGCCAATAGAATCCGGCTTGCAGTACCTTAAATGCTGTCTTTTGAGCTCCGAAATGCCCTCCTTGATCGTGGCAATGCAATATACTCCCCATTTCATCGTTTGGAACGCATCTTCTGTTCAGCCCATCTTTACAGCGTTTGAACACATAAGGATCGTCCCAAAAATAACCCCTGGATTTATTTAAAAATCTCTTCCTTTCTTGTTAGGTATAATATCGCAAGCAAGATAGTTCACAATATAAGCATACCAAGGAGTAATTAATTGCTCAAGAGTATACGCATTCTCATAAGGGAATAAATTATTAATCATAAATTCTTCACTCCCATCATCCTCAGTTATCATCCTAGACAAATGGTCAGCTACAACGTTCTCACATCCACGCCTATCTTTTATTTCTACATCAAATTCTTGCAATAATAAAATCCACCTAATCAGACGTGGTTTGCTTTGAGGTTTAGAAAATAAGTGACGCAATGCAGCATGATCCGTATGTACTCTTAATTTTGCTCCCAATATATAAGGTCTAAATTTATCAAGTGAAAATACAACTGCTAATAATTCTTTTTCAGTCATGGTATAGTTACGTTGGGCATCTTCTAACATGTAACTCCCATAATAAATTACCCTAAGCAACTTATCCACACGTTGTTACGGACCCCACCGCTTCATTTGAAGCATCACACATTATTTCGAAAGGCAGGGTCCAATAAGGGCCAACAACTACAGGAGCAAAAGTAAGACTTTCTTTGAGCTCATTAAACGCATTCATACATTCTTCATTAAAAACAAAAGGAGTATCAAAATTCAAGAGTTTACAAAGTGGACGGCTAATTTTTGAAAAATCTTTAATAAAACGTCTAAAAAAACCTGCAGGACCAAGAAAACTCCTAATACGTTTCACATCACGAGGGGGAGGAAAGGTTTCGATAACGTCAATTTTAGCTTTATTAACTTCCGAACCCCTATTAGAAACAACATGACCTAGAACAATACTATTTTTTTACCATAAAATGGGATTTCTCCCAACTTAACGTAAAATTCTTCTTAATGCAACATTCTAAAACTTTAGACAAATTAGATAAAGAAAAATTGAAAGACGAACCAAAAATTGAAAAATCATCCATAAACACTTCAAGAAAATCATCAATAAAATCAGTAAAAATTGAAAGCATGCACCTTTGAAATGTTGCTAGTGCGTTGCATAAACCAAAAGGCATCCTCCGAAAGGCAAATGTGCCAAAGGGGCACGTGAATTTTGTATTACTTTGATCTTCTGGAGCAATGACCACTTGGTAATAGCCCGAAAGGCCGTCCAAGAAGCAATAAGATTCATGTCCGGCAAGTTTATCGAGAAGTTGGTCTATGAACGGCAAAGGAAAGTGGTATTCTTGAGTGGCTGCATTTAATTTTCTATAATCGATACACATATGCCATCCAGTAGTCAGTCGGGTTGGAACTACCTCGCCTTTTTAATTTTCGGTTATGGTGATGCCTCATTTATTTGGAACCACATGGATCGGGCTAACCCATTTACTGTCAGAGATAGCAAAAATAATCCCTTCATCTTTAAGCTTCAAAACTTCCTTTTTGACCTCCTCATAAAGCGTTGGCGTTAGTCTTCGTTGGCTATCCCTAACAGGCCTTGCATCAGGTTCTATCTCGATTCGGTGCATACAAGTAACATGGATTATCCCCTTGATGTTGTTGATGCTCCATCCTATGGCTTCTTTGTAGGTACTCAGCATCGAAATCAGTTCTCTTTCCTCATGCTCCGCCAATGCTGAATATATGATGACGGGTTTTGTTTTGTTGGGCTCGAGGAAAACGTACTTCAAATGACTTGGTAGTGGTTTCAATTCCACTTTTGGCTCGAGCTCGAGTGCGTTAGCTATTTTGCAGAATTCTTCATCAAAATCTTCAAATCCTTCATAATCTTCAGTGACTTCATTCAAGTCTATTTCCAATATTTATACCACTCTGCTCAAAAATTATGTGTCGTCCTCGACGCTTAACTCATCTAAAATGGTGATTCCATTTAGCTCGTGAATGTAAGATGCAATAAGATAAATAAATGAAAAATCGCCGTGCATGGACGGAGTGGGAGTATTGTGAATTTCTTTAAGCAAAAATGTCACCAACTCACCAAGAATGGATAAAGTCATTCTCCCTTTGTGCACATCAATCAGTATATGAGAGGTGGACACGAATGGCCGGCCTATCAAAATAGTATGCTCCGTGCCTTCCTTTGGAACTTCACCTACATCAAGTATAACAAAATCAACTGGAATTACAAGTTCGCCGACTCTTACTAATACATCTTCAACGATGCCGAGAGGTTGTCTGATTGTTCGATCCGCCAATTGTAGTCACATCGTAGTTGGCTTCATCGTTCTAAGGTCAAATTCTTTATATAGTGAATACGACATCAAATTAATACCGGCACCAAGATCAAGCATTCCACGTGCTGTTTGCCCATTCCCTAAGGTGATAGTTATGCAAAAACTACCTCGATCTTTTTCTTTAGGGGGTAATGGACCCTTGCATATGGCGCTCACCTCTTTTGTTAAATCTACTCGTTGTGTCGTCGCCAGCCGTCATTCCCTTGAGGCTAACTCCTTGAGAAATTCAACGTATACTGGCATTGTCTTGATCACACTAAAAGAGGAAGGTTAATGTTGACATTCTTCAGCAAATTTTAGAGTTCCATGAATTTCTTGTTTTCTTTGGCTGAGCGTAGATGACTTGGAAAAGGAACCTTGTCACGAATCATAGTTGTTGACTGTTTCAGTTGCGGAGTCGAAGGCTTGGTGGATTCATCAATTGTTGTTGGAGTGGGGACTTGGTTCAGAATTCTCCCTTTCAATGATCCCGGAATATATGGATTCGGTGACTTATGCATTTGGTCCAGTGGTTTAGGGTCGTCCTTCTTGGGCGAGGCCGTAGTTAGAATTTCGGCCACCTCTTCTTCTTCTTCCTTTTCTATCTCGACTCTATTATCTACTTTCTTTCCACTTCGCAAAACATGAACGGCTGAAGCTTGCTCGGGTTGACTCGGAAATTCGCCCTTCTTGTTTTCTAATTTTGCCATCGAAGCCGCCATTTGGCCCATCAGCGTCTCTAATTTCTTCATACTTTTGGAGAGATCATTCAATGTTTCTCCCTGCTTATTTACTTGTGTAGTTAATTGCGTAAGCCCATCTCGATTTCAAATCATCTCGGTGACTTGGTTTTGTTTCCAAATTAATAATTGATCGTTCGGTTGAACTGAAGAAGGTGTTGGTCCCATCGTTGGATATTTGTTCGGTGGGGGCGGTGGTGCTGGTTGTGAATCGGTTTGTGTAGGAGTGTGATGTGGGTTTCCAGGACCCCATTTTAAATAAGGAGAATTACGTTGCGCTTAAACTTTGTTCGTGGGTATCTTTTCAGTAAGGGGAAATTTGTGCTGACGCATCTGATCTTGAATGGCTTTCGCCTCGGCTTCGAATTCATCAAAATACGCCATCTTGCACACATCCACTATATGCCCTTGCTCCCCACAATGAGTACATGTTTCAGTGGCCCTTGAAGGAGTGTTCTCCTCGTCATTTAGTACTTCAGACACTTCATTGCCTCTTATCTTTCGTGGTCTAGAACTTGTCTGCCTAGATTTTTCGCTCATCTTTTCGAACAACTGCTTTGCTTCTGTGGCGGTCAAGTACCCAAAAACTCCACCAGCAGCCGTCTCGACCTGGTTTTTGTAGGAGTCCAATAATCCTTCGTAGAAAAACCGATTAATCTGGAGAGTTGTGGTGATATGGGCATGCTTGCAACAGTTATTTGTACCGTTCCCATGCTTCGTGTAGTAACTCTCCATCCTGCTGAACAAAATTGGCTATTTGTCTCCTGATATGGCCCGTCGTTTGAGCTGAGTAGTACTGATTTATGAATTTATCGCTAACCATATCCCAGTCGGTCAGTGATCTTGCTTCTAATGAGAGTAGCCAAGATTTAGCTTTATCTTTCAGGCGGCTTGGAAAGCATACCATTTGAAAGTCTTCATGATGAAGTCCCGGAGATGGGATTCTACTCATTTCGGCATAAAATTCTTTAAGAAAGGCTAACGGGTCTTCGTTGGCGAGGCCATGAAATGTTGGAAGGTTATTAATTATGTGAGGTTTAAGCTCAAAGTCTCTTGCAGTCCTTCCCAACACAATGGCAGAACTATAAGGACCAACCTGAGGAGTCGTAAAATCTCACTATCTAGGTTCACGTGCCCCCTAAGATGTCTCTCTCGGTTGTTAGGTCTTGCGTAGTTTCTATCATACTCAAGTATTTCATTGTAGTGGTTGTTTTGGTTAACGAGCCAGTCATCAATTTGTTCATCTCCGAGATAGGATCTCTCAGAATAAGTATCTTGGTTGTAGCGATGATTTCTGTTTTCATCTCCTCCTCGTTCTTCATTGCTGTCCATCACATTTCGCTGGATTGCTTCCCAATACTCACGTGGTTGTGCTAGTCCTCCAGGGTGAATTAGTTCGCTACCATATTTGGCTCTATTATGGACTGGAGGGTTTCGAGGTGGTTGATCATTCATGATATCGTCATGAACAGGATTTTCTCGTCTTAATATTGTATCAGGAATTATGTCGTAAACAAAGTCAGTGGTGACGGATGATTCGCTTTCAGAAATATGAGGAGGTCTCGCTTGATTGGAACGATGAATGTTATCCATGAATGGTGCAAGTTCGAGTCGAAGTGATCTTCTACCTTGCATGCACTCAACAACAAGTCAAATGTATCTGATAAATCCAAATCGATTGGTTACCAAGAATATGGGATACTAACCTCAAATAGAGATCAGCGACCTGAAATATGTTCCAAATATGTTACAGTGATCTGCTAAGCCTTTGAATGATACTCCTGGCGACCTAGCTGGTCCTGCAAAATAGCGTCTCGGACGGGTCGGATTTCGAGCCCATCTAGGCCCTCCGATGCTTAAGTCAAAAGCAAGTCACAACTCAACTCATAACACTCACACTATGATTAAAGCGAGATAAAAGCACAATCAACTTATTCCATAAAGAGAGGTATGCATGTCCTTTTATAGGGATAAGAGAAGTGCCCCCCGATCTAGGGTTACCTTCTCCCACCACAATTCCATAAATACCATGACACTACAACCGACTTCAGAATTAGGATTCCTCCTATATGTTAAGTTCTCATAAATAATAAATCTCTTACCGTAATAGGCCTGGGGCCGTTATTCTTTCCATATGGTCCAACCAGGACTCCATACACTATTCATATTAAGCCCACAAGCTTGATAGTCACAAGGCCCATAACCGAGCTCAAACACTTCACAACACATAAGAGATCGCGACCCTATATGAGAACTCATCCTCATACTCCAGGTCGCTACTCCATAGACCAACTCTCCCTCTTTTCCCAAGAGACCACTCAGCTCGCTCACCTCCCAGAAGAACACCCTTTTCGGGAAATGAGGTTGCTTACTACAAATACCTTCATATATCAAGTAATATCACGAATGGACATTTTGGTCCGCATCAGCTAGTCCCCCATGTTCTAGCTGATTGAGGCACGAAATCAGGTAGGACATGTAAAACAACATCAAAAGAGCACAACAACCACTAAAAACAACAATAAAACATAAACACATAAATAAATCACTACACCACTTTACTAAACCGTATTTCAGAATCACACAGCTCGACAAACGAGCTATAATACCAATCATCCCACTGTAAATCACCAAGTATACACGCGACCTGCAGAAGTGCAGCTCGCTAAGCTCGCTTCTTTTAAGATAGAATGATCACCTCGCGAGGGACGACCTGCAAGTCCCCAGACCAAGTCCCCAACTGTACATCTAACGACCTAAAACCACACTACTGTTTGATTAGAGTAGATTTGTCCTTATTTTTATTAGCTTTTTAGTTCGTTTTTCTATTTATTTTTGGTATAAGTTGGATGATTTAAGCTTAATCCCGTATTTTTATAGTTCTGACTTATTTTACCGTATTTTATTCGTAATTGATGCAAATAGGTGATATTTCGTTGTTTTCACCTTACAGCTAAGTAACCGGAAGAGTTCAGCGCGTAATAGACGAAGTTCGATGTTCAAAAATAGGAGAACGAGCTTTCCGGCGAAACGAGTAGTAAAAGATCGAGAGACGGAGATAGACACTCTGTCGCATCGACTGACGTGACCGTCGACGCTCCGTTGACGCGAGCCATGACCCGCGTCAGTCGACGCAAGGCCGACGCACTGCCGATGCTACGTTCAGAAGCGTCGGTCGAAAGGGCATCAGTGGACGCACCGTCGACGCAACTTGCTGAAGCATCGACTGAAGGAGCGTCAGTCGACGCACCGTCGACCCAATTTGCTGAAGCGTCGATGCAAGCCCGCGTCAGTCGACGCACCCGCCCAGCCAATGCGCACGCCCATGCAGCACCGACACCGAGCACCAGCGGGCATCAGTCGATGCACCATCGACGCGATGGCCCAGAATTCGGATTTTAGGGTTTCTTGTGCGCCAAGACTTGCAATATCTATACAAACCCTCTATATTTCGGATTTTTAAGAAGAGACACACCAGAGACACATAATACACGACCACCTAGGGTTCCATAGCTTCCAATAACAATAATTCCACATCTCATAATGAGATTTGAAGACGGAGATTAAGGATCGAAGAACAACGCGTCCAAAACATCGAATTCGAGTTCGGGATTCAATCTTCGCCCAAGATCAACGTTCAAACTCTGGAATAGATGGAGCTTTTTACCGCTTTTATTAGTTACAATAAGTACTCTAAACTCTTAGATAATTTCGTAGTTAATTTCTTAGTTTAATTCTTAGTTAATTGCTTAGTTAATGCTAGAACTAGTTTAATTAGCTTGATTATTTTATGCTTGGATATTGGTTTAATTTAGTTTATTTATGCGAGTTGATTCATGCTTAGTTATTCGTTCTTAGATTCGTATGATGCGATTGTCMGATGGTAGTTATTATATTTATGCTTTAGARTCGTTGCTTTAAATTCTTAGTTCTTAAGRTCAAGTAMTTTAAATTATTGCTCGTAGTTGATAATTTAGTTAGAATAATTAGTTTAAATAGCTTTAGTTTAATTATTYCTTAAGTTATAATGATCAACCCAATATCTTTTAAAACCCCAAATGTACATGTATTTTACTTTAGTTCGTAAAATTGAGAAAAACATCCGAAAGACCGAACAGTTGTTTCCTCYAGAGATACGACTCGAGTKAAACTTATCACCCTACAGTTACCTCGTACTCTTGCGAGCAAACTAACGTGCTTTTAAATTAATTTATTAAAAACGGGGTGCACAAAAGTTTGGATCAAAAAAATTTGGCGCCGTTGCCGGGGAAGCAACGAGTAGGAATTTAAGATGTTTTTCATTTCATTTTCTTTTTGATTTATTAGTTTCTTTTCATTATTATTTTTATTTTCGCACTTGGTTTTTGCCATTTGGTACGTTGACGTGTTGTTGAGTTTATGCAAGGAAGGCAATCACTTCAACGCGACCTTGTACCATTCATTGATAACATTCACCGTTCAAATCCGTCAAGACCAAGACCCGCTTTTATTCCCGAGGACAATTCCTCGACAGCAACTGATTTTGCTTGCGATCAAGTTCCCGACATTATGTTAGGAGCACATTCGGTTCGAAACGGCGATTCACCACCGAAATCACCACCACGCCCCATTCGAAATTGGTATGGTAGTGAACCAATCATTTTGCATGGACAACCACAACCCCGAGGCAATTGGGCTAATTGTCAGCAACAAATTGAGAACGTGATACGAGACGAGGGGAGAAACAAAGGAGTTAACCAGCAGCACAACATAGTCAATCACCAACCCAACATGGCAAATATGAGGCAAAACGAAGAGGTGAACAACAATTTCATGCGTCAACACAACATTGAGAACATGGCATTTAGGAATGAGAACTTTCTGCAGCGTGATGCTTATGTTAACAATCAAAGGCACGTGAACTAGTGGTTGGAGAATCAAGATCATGGTTACGAGCAAAACAACTTCGGAAGAAGATACGAGCATGAGCACCATTACGCGCATGATGACCAGTACGAGCGAGCTGATGACCGAGTTAGGGAACCAAGAGGAGATCGTGCACCAAGACAACGCGATTTAGCACATCCAAAGGTTGTACCTTTGAGGTCTGCCATTGTTCTTGGACCTACCGCAAGGGCAGTCGAAATCAAACCACATCAACTTAACTTACTCCCGACTTTTCATGGAAATGACCATGAGGACCCCTTGGCATTTTTAAACTACTTTGTTGATGAAGTGGGGCGATTCGTAGTTCATGACCTTCACCAAGAGGAAGTACAAATGATTTGTTTCCCATATAGCTTGAAGGACAAGGCGGAGTCATGGCTACTATCACTAGAGCCTAGCTCGTTGACTGATTGGGATATGATCAGCGAGAAATTCTTGAATCAATACTATTCGGCCCAAACTACGGGGCATCTTCGGAGGCAAATTGCTACCTTTGAACAGTTGGATGGAGAGCTATTTCATGAAACGTGGTAGCGTTACAAGACGCTTTTGCAAGCTTGCCCCCACCACAACTATTCTCCGGAGATGACTAACCAGTTTTTCTTCGATGGATTATTAAACCATGGGAAACGAGAAGTAGAGATAGCAGTGGGAGGAGATTTTGGAGATTTGACAGCCACCGGGGCGAGGCGGGTGTTGGAAAAGCAAAGCAAAAAATCTAGACAAACCAACTCTCGGCCTCGTAAAATGAGGGTTAACGAAGTTTCCATCCCTGATCCTGATTTAGTTGACGGCAAGTTAGTGAAAGTGAAATATGAGGAGATATTTGACGAGAAATTAGCTGCTTTGAAAGCCGAGCGAGCTAGCAAGGCCACTGCACAAAGGATGGCCGTAACATGTAACCAGTGTGGATCCCCCCAGCATTCAGCGGATGTGTGTCCAAACAACATTGAGCAGCATGAGGATGTTAACGCAATCCAAAATTACTCGAATCAAAAGAAGTACACACCGCAACGTGATAATCCTCTTTTCAAGTGGGGCCCTGGAAATCCAAATCATATGCCACCTGATCCACAATATCCACCACCACAATATGCTCAAGCAATGCCAGTGCCACCACCACAAAATAATTTTCATACGCAAGGGAAGGCGTCTAATGCGACTCAACCAAATGATCAGTTGTTGGTTTGGCAGCAAAATCAAGTGGCCGAGATGATTAGCAATAGAGAGGGACTTACGAAGGTGAACGCAAAGATTGATGAACTCTCGAAGAAGGTGAGCGGAATTGACCATCTTTCCGGTGTTGTACATGATCTAGCTAAAAACATGGATAGGATGGAAAGAACTATGGGCCAACTAGCAACTGACTTTGCAAGGTCAAATAAGGAGAAGGACAGGCTACCAAGTCAACTGGAGCAAGCATCGGCAGTTCACGTCCTTCGCAGTGGGAAGAAGATCGACAATGGCATAGTGAACCAG
This sequence comes from Phtheirospermum japonicum, assembly GCA_014905375.1. Classification (NCBI taxonomy): domain Eukaryota; kingdom Viridiplantae; phylum Streptophyta; class Magnoliopsida; order Lamiales; family Orobanchaceae; genus Phtheirospermum; species Phtheirospermum japonicum. Next base: position 1,116,615 of record BMAC01000028.1, on the reverse strand, counting down.
GATGAGGAAATTGTTCCTAAACCAGTAGAAAAGATACATAAATCCACCAATAGATACGTGCCTTGTTCCATTCAAGGGATGATTCCGAACAACACCCTTGGCAAAGACGAACCATCACTGCCGAAGCAATCAACGATGCAAATTAAGGATGCTGTTTCTTTTCCAAGCCGGTTGCACCCGGTGAAAGAGAACAAGAGGTTCATGGAGCTATACAACCTCTTGAAGAATGTCAACATCAATCTACCGCTGTTGGAGGTAATCAAAACAATGCCCGCCTACGTAAAATTCTTTAAGGAGCTTGCTTCGAGAGAAAGACGTTTGGCGACGAATCAATTAGTACCATTACCAAAGGAGGTTAGCGCGATTTTTAAGAAGCCATTGCCACCCAAGGAACGCGATCCTGGAAGTTTCTGCATCACTATTTCGTTGGCCAATGGACAAAGAGCGATAGGAATGTTAGATCTTGGAGCAGGGATAAATTACTACCATATTCACTTTATCAAGCATTTGATCCTGGACCACTTAAGCCGACAACCATGTGCCTTCAATTGGCCGATCGCTCGACCCGATGACCCTTGGGAGTAGTCGAAGATGTTTTAGTACAAGTTGGAGAGCTCGTAATTCCGGTTGATTTTGTGGTTATGGACGTTGGCGAGGTACCGACTGAAGGTACTGAGCATACCATTTTACCGGGACGCCCGTTTATGTCTACTTCCCATACGCTAATCGATGTTCACAAAGGAAGGATGACCATGACTGTTTTGGGCGAAACAGTGACGTTTTCTTTAAGAGATATTCAAAACACTCCCTCCCCTGTCATGCAAGAGGATGATTCATTCATTGATCCCGTTACATCATGCGTAAACGAGTTACGAGAGATCGCAACTTTGAACAAACTAAGCGACGGGGACGATGCCGGATTTTCTACCGAGGGAGGGGATAAACGAGTCGATTCAAGCAAAGAGTATGACGAGTTTGAGGATCATATGCACTTAAGTGGAGAAGACTTGATCGAGTTACTAGGTATTGACATGCGCGATATCGTAGAAGAATTTGGAGACGATTTCGATGTGGAGCGACCGCATAAACCACCAATAAGTCGCCCAAGTCACGATTCCCTTGATCCTAACAAAAAATTTAAATTTTCACGCAAAAAGAACAAGGGCGAGGCATATTTCGATGATTATGCGAGGGAGAAGAAGAAATCAAAAGAGGTTCGCACGAAGAAATTCAAAAACTTGCAGTTTGAGGTTGGAGATTTAGTACTGTATAATCACGAGCGTAAATACAACCCAGCTAACTTTGGAGCTGCATGGAGCGGACCATTCTCGATAGAAGAATTAGATGAGTACGGCGTAGCCACGTTGTATGATGAAGTCGGAAAATTATCCTTTCAAGTTCACAAGCATAGGTTGAAACCTTATTATGACAAAAGGAAGAAGAGTCGCGATCATAATTCGGTGGAGTTCGGAGATCCACCGTACGGTTGGAACTAAATGAACAAAATAGCGTCGAGCAAGCGACGTTAAAATTTACGCTTCTCGGGAGGCAACCCAAGCATTTGTATCCTTTTGTATTTTATTTTTATTTTATTTATTGATTTATTTTGGTTTTTATTTGTTTAGAACAGATGGAAGAACTCGGACGAGGAGGATTGATCAAACAAGCGAAGAAAAAGACGCCCAGGATTCCGCCCGCGTCGACGCCGAGGATGCTCGCGTCAGTCGACGTGGTGTCGACGCCAAATGTCGAGAAAATAATCTCTGTCGCGTCGACTGACGCAGGCATCGATGCAACGTCGACGCGAGCCACGCACCCGGCCTAGAAGCGTTAAAACCGGATTTTGCCCGGCCGACCCGACCCGTTCGCGTATGACCCACGGGGATAGCCTAGAAAAATAGTTTTTAAAATCGTCCAAACCCCCTTTTTCTCCCACTTTTCAACTTCTAACTTCTTCTTGTTCTTCGAAATTTTTCTTCTTGTTTTTCAAAAATTTTCGTTTTTTTTTATAAAAAGAATTTCCAGAAATTCATACACTTCAAAAACTCAACCACATCCATCCATTATCTTGCTTACAAGCCAAAACCTCCATTACGGGCTAGGTGTATTTGAAGCGAATTCGGCAATTCCGGGCAACTCTTGCATTTCTACGGAAAATCGACGAGGTACTTCACTTGAAACCATTTTGGGATTGTTATATTATTGTTTGGATTGTGTTGGGAAGTTGTTGGTGCAAGAATTGCTTGAGTACTTAGTTGGTTGAACACGCACGCCAAGTGTTCGACGAAATTCCTCAGAGGAGCAAAAAGTTTTATTTTCAAGGTTTTTCATTCCCATTCGTTTTCGTATTGTGTGATAATGTCTCAAGCGGGTAAACGAAAGGATATCTCGGGGAAATATGGAGCACCGTTCCCAATTTTTGACAAAAAGGAAGGGGACATGTTCAAGAATATTCGCAAGTGGGGTTCGCTACGCATAGGATTTTGAATGCCCAAGGACTTGCGGAAGAAGCCTCGAATGGGTCGGAACACCACACCGATCTTTCGCGCTATGTAGATGGCCTTGGTTGTGGGTACTTCGCCCAAATGCACCTTCCCGGATTTAGAGAGCTTATGCTCGAGTTCTTCTCCACTTTGGCAATCCGGAACGACGAGACGTTCACTTGTCGACTAGGAGGGAATGACGTTAGTGTAGACGAGGAGATTTTTGGCAACATTTTCGGTTTCCCGACCGTAGGGGACCACCCGGTTGGAGTTCAAGGCTTCGATTTAGCCTCTTTTGGGGGGATGATCACCGGGGGAAATTTGGGCGATTGCAAGCGTTTTCCTTGCTCAAAAATTCAAGACGACGCCCTTTACGTTGCCTACAAGATCCTCGGGCACATTATTTTATGCAAGAACGAGGCCACCTACGCGACCAAAGCCGAGCTTTATGTTCTACAATGCCTCGTTGATGGTCGTCAAGTCCGGTTGTACACGTTAATTTTGCTAGGACTTTACAACGTCACTAAGGGTACTCTGGGAAGCAAGTCACTACTTCTCTCATTTGCGCCATACATTACCGGCCTCGCCCGTCACTTCGGGTTCGATCCGGCCAAAAACGGACTTAGACCACTCGGGACCACTTCATTACCTCTTACGCGTGCACCGGCACCCCGAGTGAGGTCGTCGACTAGAGGAGGATCTTCGTCTCAACTACACGATGACGACGACGATGGCGACGCGGATATGGAGCAAGCCCGCCGTTCTACTTCGGGCCCGAGTCCCGATTGGAGCCAATTTTCCGACGAAAACCGGGCGTTTCAATTAAAGATGTTCGATAAGCTCCAAATCATCGACGAGAAGATTGATGCGAACCACGACCAAAACCGTCGGAGTTTGAAGAAGATGCGAGCTCGCATTTTGAAGCTCGAGGAGCGATTTGAGGCGGCATACCCCACACCTAGCATGGATGTCGACGAGAACCCCAACGAGGATGATGAGTCCCGCGAGTTCTAAATCTTGTATCTTTATTTTCTTACGCTTTATTTAAAAACAAAAAAAAAAAATGGAAAACATAAAATTCAAAAATATTGTTATTTTCTTTGTTTTCGTTTGTTTTGTTTTTCTTAGGGTATTTCACATCACATACGTTGAAGAAGTGGCCAATTACACAAATCGACGAGTAGCGGCTCGACTACTATTATTTCAGGGATGTTTTCTTTTTCCTTCCTCTTTTTGATTTTGATG
>BMAC01000028.1:1083122-1111947 GCA_014905375.1 Phtheirospermum japonicum | reverse complement strand
CGTCGGCGCTCCGTCGACACGAGCCATGACCCGCGTCAGTCGACGCAAGGCCGACGCACTGCCGACGCTACGTTCTGAAGCGTCGATCAAAAGGGCGTCAGTCAACGCACCATCGACGCAACTTGCTGAAGCGTCGATTGAAGGAGCGTCAGTCGACGCAACTTGCTGAAGCGTCGATGCAAGCCCGCATCTGTCGACGCACTCGCCCAGCCGACGTGCACGCCCAGGCAGCACCGGCGCCGAGCACTAGCGCGCGTCAGTTGAAGCACCATTGACGCACCGTCGACGGGACGGCCCAGAATTCGGATTTTAGGGTTTCTTGTGCACCAAGACTTGCAATATCTATAAAAACCCTCTATATTTCGGACTTTTAAGAAGAGACACACCAGAGACACATAATACACGACCACCTAGGGTTCCATAGCTTCCAATAACAATAATTCCACATCTCATAACGAGATTTGAAGACGGAGATCAAGGATCGAAGAACAACGCGTCCAAAACATCGAATTCGAGTTCAGGATTCAATCTTCGCCCAAGATCAATGTTCAAACTCCGGAATAGCTGGAGCTTTTTACCGATTTCATTAGTTACAATAAGTACTCTAAACTCTTAGATAATTTCGCAGTTAATTTCTTAGTTTAATTCTTAGTTAATTGCTTAGTTAATGCTAGAACTAGTTTAATTAGCTTGATTATTTTATGCTTGGATATTGGTTTAATTTAGTTTATTTATGCGAGTTGATTCATGCTTAGTTATTCGTTCTTAGATTCGTATGATGCGATTGTCGGATGGTAGTTATTATATTTATGCTTTAGATTCGTTGCTTTAAATTCTTAGTTCTTAAGTTCAAGTAGTTTAAATTATTGCTCGTAGTTGATAATTTAGTTAGAATAATTAGTTTAAATAGCTTTAGTTTAATTATTACTTAAGTTATAATGATCAACCCAATATCTTTTAAAACCCCAAATGTACATGTATTTTACTTTAGTTCGTAAAATTGAGAAAAACATCCGAAAGACCGAACAGTTGTTTCCTCAAGAGATACGACTCGAGTCAAACTTATCACCCTACAGTTACCTCGTACTCTTGCGAGCAAACTAACGTGCTTTTAAATTAATTTATTAAAAACGGGGTGCACAAAAGTTTGGATCACTGTTATCTTCCGACCTGAAATCATATTCAGACTCGATAATTCTCAAAAACGCAATCATAAACAGCCCTAAAAGTCAAAACACGCCTTCCCTTATACATCCAATCTCATTTAAGTTTCATTAAATGCAGCCTGACACCGTGTTGGGCATGTGTCACTCCCCCACTTTCTCGTAGTATAATAAACATGGTGGGCCCAAAACATTCCTCAAACAAACCCTACCAACTTCCGCTCCAATATGTCCCATCAGCTTTCCGCCGCCCAATACATAAAAATCATTTCATATTCTTCATTTCTCACTTTACACAATTATAAGCAAAAACTACCATTTTCACTCTGCAAAAAAGCTTGTCAACCAGTGGGAGTTCAAAAATTTATCAATAGAGCACCGACCTCCAGCTCTCCAAAAATGTGTAAGTCCCCAGATCTCTCCTCTATTATAATACTTTAATCTCACTGTTTGAAATATAATTGCATCTGCTGAGATACTGTTGTTCTGTGTTATCCCTCCCCGGGTATTGTTTAATTTACGATGAATTTAACATCCTCGAACAACAACTGCCAAAACTCAAGCCTTTCCCCTGATTCAAACCCTACTGAAAACCCCTATCTTTTTAAGAGAAGATGAAAACAGATAGATTCACCCCCTCCCGGCCTTCGTGACGAGCCAGAGGGCGACGATAGTTGGTCAGAACTAGAAGCTGAAACCAGGGTTCATATGGATGCCCAGGCTTCTCAAGAAAACATTTCCGAAGATCCTCCCACTGTCCCTCTGGCTCTTGCGGTCATACCAGAGGGTATTCCCGTAATTAAAAACACAAACCCACAAACTTGCGAGCATTTTCTAGAAAACCCGGTGACCATAGCTCGCAACATAAAAGCCACCGACCTACCGCCCTCAACCTTCATAACCAAAGAAACCAAAGACAATTATTAGCTTCTCCCCGACCCAGAAAAACTTGAAGAATTTAAACCCGTCCTCAACCTTCCCCAGACCGCAGAGATGGTCCTACCCGACCTCCTTCATTTGGACCCCCTAAAACATCCCCCCAATCATATTACCTTTTTTGACGCACTACTGAGGGCAGGCCTCAGATTTTCTCCTCATCCTTTTTATATCCACACCGCCCTTCTGTACAAAATACCCCTCCTTCAAGTGACACCTAACTCCACGAAATATTTAGCGAGCTACATCATACTATGTAAATATTATAACACACAATCCGATCCAGATTTCTTCCATTTTTGTTTCCAAATAAAATACCAAAGCCATTCATTCTACCTCTCTGCTCGCACTGGGAAAGCTCGCTTCTTAGTGAATCCTCCCAATAAAGTGCCCGAGTGGAAGAAAAACTTTTTCTTTATTCACAACACTGAAGAATGGCCCTTCCCTATCGAGCTACAATAACATAATCCAAAACAATCTCCTATTCCCAGCCCCAAACACCTTCCCTCTCTTTATAATAAATACTCTGATCAGCTCGCGGAATGGAGCAAGCGCCCATTTGATGTGATGTTGCTTACAAGATGGTCCGATGTGTTTCGGTATGTGGGTATCGACTCTTACCCAGTCGAACCAGATCTAAACCTTATCGAGCCCGAGTTTGGTAGGTTTTCCAAGCCTAACACTTTTACATCACTACCCGCCATTTAAAACTGAATAATAATAACTCTTTTTACCACTGCAGTTGCATTTATCAACACTTGTGCTGCATCGCGCACCGAGGCGACCAAGAAACAATCCTCTCCCCAGCCCGCAGCTACCACCGTGCCTCCTCCAGCCGATGTGAATGAGGCGTTGCATCATACTTTCAGAACTGATGACGACGTGGAGGAGATCCCAATAATAAAGAGATATCAATCAAAGGGAAAACGCCCATTGAAACCAGCGGCCAGGAGTCCCAGCCCTCCCGAGCCAAAACGTCGCCACCTCCAAAAGACTCATGCTGCTACTTCTATCAACTCGCTTGATCTAAGCAAAGGATTAGCTAAATGTGAGACTTCCAAGGAAATCCAAGCCTTCCTCAAGGAGCGCGTAGACAAAAAGGTAAACTCCATAAACTCTTCCTTTTAACATAACCCCAATTACAAATTTCTTACAAGGTTTTACAGTACAGTTGAATCCCCTGATTTCCAGACTTTCTGAGGAGTTAATGTCCCGGTCCGCGGAGAGCGAGTTCTAGAAAACATGCGATGAGCTGACTGCCAGACCGAACAACAAACGCGGCAGCTATCGCTAACTCAAGGGGAGTTGGATGGCGCAATCAAGCTGTTGAAGGCTCTCGAGGAGGAAATAGCGATCTTGAAGAGTCAAGTAAACAGCTTGAAGGATGAGGCGGCTCGCACAGGCAACGAGCTGAAGAACACACAAAAATAGGCTGAGGAGCTCACACTGCAAAATCAGAAGCTCCAGGAGCAGGTAGAGACAGCTCGCGAAGAGGGTGTGTCTGAAGGTCGGCGGACCTTCCTCGCAAGTGCGGTTGGCAGGAAGTTCATCGATGCCTACAAACAGGAGCTGGTGGAGAAGTCCTCCATCTACTTCGGTACAATGGCTGCCGGTGCTCAGGAGTGGCTCTTTATAGCTGCCGGCATGATCAAAGAGTAGATCGTCGTGCTGAACGTCTCCTATATCCCCGACATCCCAGCCCTCATCAACAAACTAACCCCCTTCAGCAGCTTCAAAGGCGATTGGACACAGCCGACCGATGCGAAGTGGTGGTTATCATGCCAAAATCGAGCTGTCTTATCAACCGGGCTGTACTCCGAGCTAGAAACACCATTGGACGACCTGCTCCCCGAATCTGAGCCCAGCACTAAAAATCCCCCAGCTGCTACTTCTATTACCGAAGAAACTGCCTGAAACACTTATATTTATATCTGCTTGCAACCTGTATAAACAATTTACTATTCCTGCAAATACTTTCATTTATGTTCACTATCTGCATAGCTCGTTAATACATACAACCCTTCAATAAAAACTCATAAAAACAACAAACCATATACAAAATAAATCTTTAGACCACGCAAAATTACAACCAGCCACAATCCTTCCCATGAGATCACCGGATCCCCAAAACATTCAAACTACAAACCATAAGCAACTCCATTAAAAACATATTAGCTCGCATGGAAAACAACCATACATAAGAACACGTAAGTCAAGTATATCACTTCCAATCACAAATAAAACGTCATAACCATTTAATCATAGAGAATCAAAATAGCTCGCGCAACTTCATTTATTATATATCACGAAAATTACCCAACCTCCCAAACACAAACTCTATGCGGGAGAAGTGCCCTCCGGTCCAGAGTTACCTCCTCCCGCCACAAAAACACAACTTCTTAATACGACCTCTCATCACAAAAACATAGATTTCCATCACAACTTCCCATCACTAACTCTTGTGCGGGAGAAGTGCCCTCCGGTCCAGAGTTACCTTCTCCCACAACAAAAACACAACTTCTCAATACAACTTCACATCACAACTTCTCATCACTAACTCTTATGCGGGAGAAGTGTCCTCCGGTCCAGAGTTACCTTCTCCCGCCACAAAAATACAACTTCTCATCAGTAACTCTTGTGCGGAAGAAGTGCCCTTCGGTCCAGAGTTACCTTCTCTCTCCACAGCAACACAACATCTCACACTTTAACATCGCAACTAAATCTTGTGCGGGAGAAGTGCCCTCCGGTCTAGAGTTACCTTCTCCCGCCACAAAACACCCTAACCCGCCCTCTAGGCATAATATTTTTCCAAGTGACACACATTCCAGCTTCTGGGCAAGACTTTTCCAACTGCATCCTCAAGTATATACGCGCCTCCTCGCAACACTTTCACTATCTTGAATGGCCCAACCCAGCTCGGTTCCAACTTCTAAGTCATCCGCTATGCATTAGCTCGCCTCCATACCAGGTCACCGACCTGGAAACAGCGATGCTTGACTCATTTATTGAAAGCATCTTGTATCTTTTATTTATAACACTCAACCCGAGCTGCCGCTCTATCTCGTATTTCATCAATCGTTTCAATCGCTCCCCGAGCTAATCTCTCATTCTCTTCCACATTAAATGTTGTCAACCGTTGCGAGCCTCCCACTATCTCTGCTGGAATAACCACATCCATTCCATACACCAAACTGAACAGTGACTCTCCTGTGGAGGTTAGGGGAGTTGTTCGATAGGCCCACAGGACTGATGCGAGCTCCTCTTCCCAAAGCCCACCTATTTTCTCCAATCGCAGCTTAAGTCCCTGCACAATTATATGATTAGTAACCTCCACTTGGCCATTAGTTTGGGAGTGTGCCACAGAAGTGAATCGTTACTTCATCCCCATCTCCTTGCACCACTTTCGAATTTTTCTCCCATTAAACTGGGTTCCATTTTCAGACACCAACACTCGTGGTACACCAAACCTGCAAAATATATTATTAAAAATAAAATCCATCATATGCTGCTCGCTTATCCCTGTAACTGCTACGGCTTCCACCCACTTCCTAAAATAATCAATCGCCACCACTAAATTCTCCTTGTTGCCCGGGGTCTTTGGAAAATGACCCACAATATCAATCCCCCCACTGAGCAAACGGGCATGGAGAGCTCATAACCATCATCTCTTTAGCCGGTATGTGAATAACCAGAGCATGAATTTGACACTTTTTACACGTTCGCACCAGCTCGCTAGCCATAACCTTCATTCCTAGCCAAAAGAAACCAGCCCGAAACGTTACGCCCACTAGAGCCTTTCCCCTCGCATGATCGCCACAATATCCTTCATGTATTTCCTTTAACACTTCCAATCCTCGCTCTTTAGCAAAGCACTTCAGGAAAGGTCCAAAGCGCGACCTTTTATACAATTCGTCATTTATTACGCAAAAACGAGCTGCCGTTCTAGCTTCCTTTGTTGTCAAACTCTCTGCGCCTTCCTTCTCTTTGCCCAGGACATCCCAGATAGGTGTACGCAAATCATCTTTCACCTCGAGCTCCATAACCTCTTTCCCTTTCTCCACGCTACTATGGCCCAACTCCATCAATGTGACTTTCTGAGTATCACAAGTCCCCAGCGCTCCTGCTATCCGAGCGAGCTGATCTGCCCGAGTGTTCTCAGCTCGCGGTAAGTGCTCCAGTTTAAACTCCTCAAAACGTGCTGCCTCTTCACGTAATTTATTCAAATACACTGCCATCCGCTCTTCCTTAGCTTCAAAGGAACCATCGAACTGACAAGCTATCAACTGAGAGTCCGTGTATGCCCACAACTTTCGTGCTCCCAGATCGTTTGCCATCTTGATACCCTTCAACACAGGTTCGTATTCGACCTCATTATTGGATGCTTTATATCCCAACTTGATTGCGAACTCCAGATTTTCTCCTTCCGGGCTGGTTAACACAATACCCAACCCCACTCCCGACACCATAGTTGAGCCATCAGTGTACAGCGTCCACACTTTTACCTCCTCCTCCACACCAACTGGTCGTGCCATCTCTTGTAAAAAACCCGCTAACACTTGCGCCTTGACAACCACCCTTGGCTCATAAACCACATCGTACTCACTGAACTCTACAACCCACTTCACCAATCTCCCAGATACATTTAGGTTACTCAAAACCTTCTTAAGAGCTAAGTTAGTACGCACCTTCACTATGTGGCTCAAAAAATATGGTCGCAGTTTCCTTGATGTACAAATCAATGCAAAACCTCGTTTCTCTAGTTCGGAATATTTTAATTCAGCTCTTCGTAACATCCTACTAATGTAATAAATAGGTCTTTGCGTCCCTGCATCTTCTCTGATTAACACCGAGCTCACTGCGACCTCTCCCACCGATACGTATAGGAATAGGTCCTACCCAGGCATTGGCTTAGTCAACAGTGGTATCTCAGCCAAGTACTTCGTTAACTCCTCAAATGCATCCATAGCTTCTTTCGTCCACTCAAACTTGGAACCTTTCCGAAGTGCTCTAAAAAATGGGACACCTCTCTCTACCGACCTGGAAATGAAACAACTAAGACCTGCAATCCGACCTGTAAGCACTTTCACATCACGCACTGTGCGAGGGTGTGGCATCTCTAAACAACTTGCACCTTCTCTGGGTTAACTTCAATTCCTCGCTCTGTCACCATATAACCCAAAAATTCCCAGAACGCACACCAAACGCACACTTCTTTGGATTGAGCTTCATCCCGTACTGTCTCAATATAATAAATGTATTACTCAAATCTTCCACATGGGATTCTGCTTTATTGCTCTTAACCAGCATATCGTCAACATAAACCTCCATGGTGGACCCCATCAGGTCTTTAAACATACGATCCACTAACCTCTGATAGGTCACTCCAGCATTCTTCAAGCCAAAGGGCATGGACACAAAACAATATGTCCCCGTAGAAGTGACAAAACTCACTTTGGGCTGATCTTCTTTTTCAAGAGGTATTTGGTGATACCCCTGCGAAGCGTCCATCATGCTCAGCAGCTCGCATCCCGATGTTAAATCCACCAACTGATCAATTCGTGGCAAAGGGTAATGATTTTTCGGGCAAGCTTTATTCAGATCGCAGAAATCCACGCACATCCTCCACTTTTGTGCCGGCTTTGGCACCATCACAACATTAGACAAATATTCAGGGAATTGAACCTCTCTTATATGACCCGCTTTCAGCAATTTTTGTACTTCTTCTTCAATCACCTTATCCAGCTCCGGCCCAAAATGCCTCCTCTTTTGCTTCACCGACCTTGCCTCCGGATCCGCATTTAAATGATGTTGCATGACCTCCAGGGACACCCCTGTAACTCTCCATCCTCAAACGCAAATACATCTCGAAACTCTCTTAATAACCTCACCAGCTCGTCCCTCAACTCTTCAGGTATTAAGGTCCCCACCCTCGTAGTATACTCTGGGCGACCTTCCTCTAGCGAGATTTCCATCAGTTCCTCATTCGGTTGAACATAATTCTCCTATTACTTCTTTTTCTTTGCACTAAGCACTCCCTCCGACCGATCGTCATCCCTTTCGCATTTATTCTCCATTAACCCTTTCCTGACCGTCATCTGATAGCACGATGATGTTCTGCAATAACTTCCCCTACTCTTTCACCCACCGAATACTTAATACTCATATGGTAGGTCGACGTTACCGCTTGGAATGCGTTGAGGGCAGGTCGGCCCAATATAGCGTTATAAGCCGACCTTCCTCGAATTATCAAAAACCTTAAGCTCTTCTCCACTCGTAATTCATCCTTTCCTAACGTCACTGTCAGCATCATCTCTCCTTCAGTATTCACCTGTGCCCCATTAAACGCATATATGGATGTATTCACAGGTCGCACCTTTCTTTCCAATTCCATCTGCTCAAGACAATCTGTGTATATGATATTTACCGAGCTCCCATTATCCACAAAGATTCTGCCGACGTCGTACCCTGCTACCGCAGCCTCAATGACCAGTGCGTCATTATGATCCTCCAGTAGCCCGCGTCGATCGTTAGGGCCAAAAGAGATGACTGGCCCTATCATCTGAGATATCCGACTCACACTAGCGACCTCCCATGTTCCTGAGTGGGCTGACCTAACATGCTTCCTACGTGCGTTGTTGGTATCTCCGTCAGTGGGTCCGCCCGAGATCATGTTTATCCTTCGCTTATTTCTTCGTGGACCATTGTGTCCTTGATTCCCTTGTTGTGGTCATCTCATGACTTGATCCTGAGGTGGATCTCTCGGTGGAGGTGGAGGCAATGGTCGCCCCTGCTCCTTTGGTTCTCTATCCTTGTAAATCACTTCCTTCAGATGCCCAGCCCTTATAAGCCTCTCTATCTCCTCTTTGAGATGCTTGCAACTTTCAATAAAATGTCCATAATTGTTATGAAATAAACAGAAAGAGTTAGTCTTGGGATGAGTAGGAATTGGCGTGCGATCTTCTGGCCACTTTATAGCATTATGTACTAAATGCTCCATAATGGTAAACACCTTTGCCTGCGGTTAGGCCAATGGTGTAAAATCTTCACTTCTATAATTCCGCACACTCGTCTCCTGCTTTTCGCTAACCGCCGCACTTGTGGCCAAGAGCCCGCGCACTATCCTCCTGGGCTCTCTTCCCGATTCACTTCTAGACTCACTCCCTCTCATATCCACAACCTCTCTTCCAAAACGCGCTCGATGTTCTTACTCAGCTTCCTCTACCTGTATATATTTATGGCATCTCGCCAAAACTTCATCGTATGTCCGCGCCTCCTTCTTGACCAAGGATTTACGCAAGTCCTCCCTTCTTAATCCCTGGTGCAGAGCTCCAACTTTCATCTCATCAGTGGCCACAGGTACCTCCAGAGTAGCATTGGTGAAACTATTAACATACTGCTTTAACATTTCACTAGGTCGCTGTACCATTGTAAAGAGCGACTATGCTGTCTTTGCATTCTGTCTCACGCTGGAAAACTGCTTCAAAAAAGCAGCTCGCAACACCTGATAACTGGTAATTTTTCCCCGAGGCAATTGATAAAACCAGTTTTGGGCAATTCCCCTCAAAGTAGATACAAAGGCCCGACATGCCACAACATCCGTGTAATTGTGTAGCATCCTCACATTCTCGAAGAGATGCAAATGCTCGATTGGATCCGTCGCCCCCCAATATTGAAATTCCAGCGAATATTATACCCCTTAGACACTGCGGCATGTAACATATCATCTGAGAAGGGGTGTCCCTCATCTCCGTCGAGTTTCTCTCCATCTACTCGCTTTTGTAATTTCAGCATGGCGTCCTGTAAATCTCTAAAGGCCTTATTCCCTGGCCCCACTTCATTCTAACCATTCCCTTCCTTATACCCACTACGACTCTTTCGGGTTTTATCTCAAGATTCACCATCTGTACTTGAGGTCTGGGTTCCGCTTTCACTAGTATGCTTGCCGTGTCAACGACCTCTGCACCTGTAATGGCTCCGCTTCACCTTCACTCCCTTCTCTCTTCGCTTATGAGCATGGGAATCTATGGATGAGGTAGAATTGGCAGTGTCCTCATACTTTCGCTTAATCCGACCTCTCCTTCCTTGATAAGGTCTCTTAGACAGAGACCTCTCATTTTGTTTTGCCTTCCTGACTGTCGACCCCTCTTCTTGCTCGCTGTCTGGTCCAGCACCCTTCTCTTTCAGAGTACCCAGCTCGCCTGCCAAGTACTTGTTCAATTCTTCCATCCTCTCCATAGGTACAAAATCCATAAGACCCTCTATGAATCCTTTGTTAATTTGGCAGGGCTTATCCTTGGGCATATCCTTCCATTCTTTTGTTCCAATGTGAATCGTTTTTTGCGCTACCACCTCCGGCGTCTTTACCTCCAAATCTTCTGTCAGTCCTTTCCCATCATGCCGCTTTGGATAAGGCGGCGGTGTGCTACCAATATCCTGAATTGCTGGGTCCGCCTGAGAAGGCGTTCTCCCGACTTTTGTCACATCCTGCTCATTGATGTCCGCCCCTCTGTTCTTCTTCTTTTATTTGTTCGATCCAGAACCATAGTGCAGAGTTCTGGGAATTATGTTGCTATCCTTCATGTTTCGCTTGTTAAACTTCTCACACCTTTTGCTCAAGGACTCGATGTCCCTCTTTCCCACAGACGACGCCACTTGATAAATCAAAATCGATTGGTTACCAAGAATATGGGGTACTAATCTCAAATAGAGATCAGCGACCTGAAATATGTTCCAAATACATCACAGCGATCTGCTAAACATTTGAATGATACTCCTGGCGACCTAGCTGGTCCTGCAAAACAGCGCCTCGGACGGGTCGGATTTCGAGCCCGTCTAGGCCCTCCGATGCTTAAGTCAAAAGAAAGTCACAACTCAACTCAGAACATTCACACTATGATTAAAGTGAGATAAAAGCACAATCAACTTAGTCCATAAAGAGAGGTATGCACGTCCTTTTATAGGGATAAGAGAAGTGCCCCCCGGTCTAGGGTTACCTTCTCCCACCACAATTCTATAAATACCATGACACTTCAACCGACTTCATAATTAGGATTCCTCTTATATGTTAAGTTCCCAAAAATAATAAATCTCTTACCGTAATAGGTCTGGGCCCATTATTCTTTCCATATGGTCTGACCAGGACTCCATACACTATTCATATTAAGCCCACAGGCTTGATATTCACAAGGCCCATAACCGAGATCAAACACTTCAAAAAACATAAGAGATCGCGACCCTATATGAGAACTCATCCTAACACTCCAGGTCGCTACTCCATAGACCAACTCGCCCTCTTTTCCCAAGAGACCACTCAGCTCGCTCACCTCCCAGAAGAACACCCTTTCCGGTAAATGAGGTTGCTTACCACAAATACCTTCATATATCAAGTAATATCACGTATGGACATTTTGGTCTGCATCACCATGTTATCTATGAATGGTGCAAGTTCGAGTCGAAGTGATCTTCTACCTTGCATGCACTCAACAACAAGTCAAACGTATCGAATGGCAAAACTAATCCTAGTTATACTCTTAAATAGACCATCAAACTTCTCGGGTTTAACATTATTAGCTTCTTCATGTGATGCCATTACACATTTTTTTTAATTATTTCATTTAGAGATTTTATTTTAGGCAAATAAAAGAACAAGAAACAAAATCTACAGGAGTCAAATATTCACAATGTCACATAAAATATTTAAAGGACGTAATATATATATATATATATATATATATAATTTTGATTTTGAGTGTTTTATAACATGTAAGATTAATGAATGTTGTGATTCACAAATCGAAAAACTCTAATTTTAATCCGTTGATTATCAACGGATTGATTATATTCTTCCTTCTACTCTCAAACAGCTTACCTTATACCTGTTTTGGAATTTAGTATCAACTTGAGAGTTTGATACTAAATTCTGAATCGCCCACTTATTTGGACACTTTGAGAATGTAGTTGTAATGTGTTTATTTTAATACGTATGTGTTTTTTGGACTTTGAAATCCTGATTTCTATCTCTCATTTGTTATTGAGTGCACTACAATATATGTGTACTTAGAGAACTAAGTGGAGGTGCTGCCGAAACTTTCATGTCGTCAAAATACATACCAAGATAATTTTATTACTAAAGATCATATTATTACATTTGATAGGGCCCTTACAAAAAAAAAACCCCCAGTTATTATATATAAGTACCCCCATACCTATCACTTATCAAATCCTAATTAGGAAATTATAGGATGAGTCCTAATCATAGTTGTATGTACAACAGAGGGTGGACAATTACTTATCCAAAGGATTGGTGGAAGGAGTGAGGATTTTCCACTACAAAAAAAGGGTAAATACTGATGTGTAAGGAGTCGTCGGTATATGTTGACGACGTTGTCTATGTCAACGGGTCATCGACAGGTAAAATCCATCGTCAAATAACTTATTGGCATCCCGTCGACAAAATGGCACCAAATCTAAGCGCCATAATTTAACAATGCGGATGTCGATGCACAACCGGCGACCACTATGCCGAAGAGTAAAGCCCGTCGGCATATATAATTTTACCGACAGGACACCGATGACTTATGCCCATCAGCATAATTAAAATAAATAATATGTCAACGGTAATTAGGCCGTCGACAAAAATCCTCCCCCCCAGCCCGTCCGTTGATTCGAACTTTTGTGTTCCCACTTTATAAATATTTGTCAATTATTCAAAAGCTCGCTCGCAAGAGTACGAGTCCTCATGTAGGTTGGTAAGTTAAACCGAGTCGATCTCAAGGAACAAACAATCGGAATCTCAAGTGTTTGTTTAATCACAAAGTAACACAAAAACTTGTACAATTTGGGGGTTTTGTTTGTTTTGATTATCTAAGAACTTAAAACGCAATAACATCAATGAAAACTAAGTAACTTGAACTAATTAACCAACTAGAAATTAATATCAATTATCTTCCAAGAAATCAATCTAAAAAGCATGTACGAATCTAAAAGCATAAAACTCAACGAAAATAACTAGCATAAACGAAAAGTAATTATCATGAACGAAATGTAAACGGAATCAAATAACATGAAAGAAATAACATGAAAAGCGTAAAAGTAATTAAATAGAATGAGAGCATGAACAATATTAAATCTCCAATACCCAGGCATAAATTTATTAAACTAATTTAAGATGAAATATTATGAATCCAATTATCCAAAGTAACTAAGGTTTGAAGCATAAAATAATTCAAGAAAAATAATAAAAGCAACTACTTAATCGTATGAATTAAACTAAGAAAAGCAATTAAAAAGGGTTTAAAATACTTGTTGAAACTAAGAAGTGCAGTAAATTCTCCAGCTATTCCGAAGAAAACTCGTAGATCTTTGCCAAAAATTGAATCACGAACTAAAGATCGGAGCTTGAAACTTGTGACTCTTGAATCTTCGATCTTGATCTTCTATTATGATATAGGATGTAAAAGTATGTTTTTTTGGTGTCTAAGGACCAAAATTAGGAATATGGTGGTGATATGTGTCTTTTAGGAAGGATTAAGAGAGGGGTTTATATAGTTTTACCATGTCTTAGAGCACAAGTTAGGGTAAAAATGCATTTCTGGGCAGGTAACAGTAAAACTTAGCGGTATGAGTCACCGCTAACTATACTGTTAACCCTCTCTGAGTAGTCTCTGTCCATCTGTAGCGGTGTTGGTAGCGGTAAGAAAGTAATCGTTAAGTATACCACTAAACCTCTCTATCATTTCCTAACGGTGTATCTAACGGTATAAAGATACCGCTAAGGTTACCGTTAGTTTGGTCTGGGAGCTCTCTGTCCATCTCCAGCGGTAAGGTAACGGTATTGGTAGCGGTAAGGGTTACCGCTAACTCCCAATTTTTGCTACTTCTTCGCCGGAAAGCTCAATTCTCATTTCTTACTCATTGAAGTTCGTCTCTTATGTGCTGAGCTCCTCCGGTTACTTAGCTATAAGATGAAAAATAGAGAATAATCACCTATTTGCATCAATTTAGATCACAATACGGTAAAATAAGCTGGAAGTATAAAATTACGAATTAAGCTTAATCTACCCAACTTATATCAAGAATAATAATAAAAACTAACTAAAATACTAATAAAAATAAGGACAAATATGCATTAATCATCTGTCTGCAAAATTGAAATAAGAAAAAGACGATATGACTTGAGAGAGAATAAGCGGCGAGCTCCGACCACCACTACCACCGATGATGAAGATGATGATATGATAGACTTATTAGGAGGGACTCTGCCTTCAACCGTTCTAGCCACCCCGTCCGATTCTAGTACATCCAGAGGCCTCCTGCCACCATGTCCTGGTATGATCGAGGTCCATGTCGTCCCCCTGAGGTAAGTAACTATAATTAATGTTCAAATCTAATAAATTCTTATGTTAATATATTGCTCTAATTAATCATAAATTTTATTAGGCTGCTGTTTTGTAGATTCTTAATGGTGTATAGGGTTCATTGGCTTAGTATTATCGGAATTCGATTGCTATGTAAGGATCCAGGGGTTTTTAGCTTTTGGAATATAAATGAAAACAAAAATAAATGGAAAATTATGAAAATAAACTAACTAGGAAATGTAAAATGCAAGTTGGCCAGATGCCTCGAGCATGTTCCGAGATTTAAATAGCAAGCAATAATGAAAATAAGCAATAAAAACAATGTTTCACCAAGTACAACTAAAACAACCTAAAGTACAACCATGCATGCATGATCATAAAATTGAAATTAATGCAAATTAACAAAAATTGAAAGCACCAATAGAAAGAGCACTAAAAGTTGACGTGAAAGTTAAAAACTTTACGAGAAATAACTAGAAACGAAGAGTAGATCTAGGATTCAACGTAAAATTATGCATGAAAATAAAAACCAAAATAAAGCATATGAAATACTCAAAATAAAAATGATCCAAGACTCGATCTATGATCTTGGTGTGTGACTCACCTAGATTCCATAACCAATTCACAAGATCAAACAACAATTCTAATATCTAAGGCAAAATGCATAAATTGAAGAACAACCATAAACATATGAAATACTCAAAATAAAAATGACTAAGGACTCGATCTATGATCTAGATGTGTCACTCACCTAGATTCCATAGCCAATTCACAAGATCTAACAATTAACCTAAGAGCTAAAGCTAAAAGCATAAATTGAAGACAGAGCATGAAATTGAAAAAAATAATGAAATTAAAGGAAAGATTACTTGAATTAAAAAGAGAATCCAAGATATTGAATGGAATTTCAAAAAAATAAAATCCAAGGGAGTACTTGAACTCTTCTTGAGCTTATAAACCCAAGGAAAGCTTGAAATTAAATCTAAAATCTAGAGAGAGAAATTTAATCTTAAACCCATGCTTGGGTTGGGAGGAGAGTGGATAATCTACAAAAAGAGAGTAGTCCTCTATTTATACTAGGTTTAATTGGGTCAATTTGGGCTTTAAAGGCTTAATTTTCCGGGTTTGACCCAAGGTGGGCTCCTTAGACACTTGGCTATCCTTTTGGCTTGATTTGGCTCGAGGTGGCTCGGTCACTAGCCGATCCTGGGTGTGGGAGCTGGGCGGCTAGGTCCTGGGCGTGGACTGGTGTGATGTTGGGCGTGGCGTGGCGCTGGCGTGCATGTTGGCGCCGGTTTTGGCGTAAGCGCGCGCGGGCTGGCGCTGGGCGTGGTGTGGGATTTGGAAGGCAACGGGCGCTAGGCGCTGCGCACAGGCAGACGCGTGGGCGTGCGGGCGCTGCTGGGCGGATGCACGCGGGCACTGCCATGAGCTGCGTGCGTGCTTGGCGCGCCTGGCACGGATTTTGGCGTCAATGTTGGCGTGCGCCAAGGCTTGGCGAGGAGTGGCGTGCCTTGGCTAGCATTCTAGAATGTTAGCCAATTTGGAGCTTCTTCTTGGCACCGATTTTGGCACGGCTTGGCTTGGACTTTGGCCCTCAAAGCTTTTACCTACGAAAATAGGATCTTGAATATAAAAACCCAAGGATTACACCAAACCTCAAATTAATTGAACCCATTTAACCAAATCAAATATAGAATTAACAAGAAACATGAAAAAACAACAAAACAAGAAAAACCACATAATAACTTAATAAAACTCGAATCGAAACCACTAAAAATGACACTAAACCCTAATTAAAAACACGATAAAAACACCACAATTACATGCAAAACAGCTTCTCAATTACTCACCGGATTCATTGACATTTCTGAGTGATCCACAAGGCTCGTGCACACTCCAATGGGTGGAAATACGAACATATCCTCTAGTCTCATAGTGAGTTGTGGTGGCCCAAGTTCCTGGTAATTAACTAATATTCTCGTTTGCAACACAAGTATATATTTATAGTTGTATTATATATAATATTATTATATTGATTAAAATCTTATTTTGTATAAATACTGTTATTATGACCATAGTTTATATTTTGAATATTCCGTGAAAGCTTACTTTTATCCCACTGTGACTCACTTGTGGCGTGGCCGCCTCAACAAGTGGAAGCAAAAGTAGAGATCATGGGGGAGGGTGCCCCAAGTGTGTGGGTGAGGACACTGGAGGAGGTGGTAATTAGAGTGGGATAATCCGTAGAATAAGAAGATGTTCTAGTATGAGAGCAAGAATAGGATGAGCAAGCCCGACGGGTCTCAATTTGCGATTGGTATGCACGTCAGCTCGTAAGTAAATTTAAATTTTTGTTTGTAAACTTGTCTCATAAGTAATGAAACTTGATAATTAATGAAAATTAAAATATAATCTAAATATTAAATACAGCGAGAGGAAAAGGGTAGGGAACCAATTGCTTACTAGATTTCCTTGACTATGCACCAAAGACCTGACAGCACATTTACTAACCTCATATCACAATAAACACCCATAATTTAGTAAGTGCGTGTGTGTGTCTTTCATTTTTAATACTAATTGAGGTTTACAGATGGAGTATCAGAGAAGTTTGGAGGAGATACGTGAGGCATCACATGACCCTCACGACGTTGATGAGGACGAGGTCTATCTAGAGATCTTCAGGGTAAAGAAGGGTCGATATTTTAGCACAAGATTCTTTGAGAGTCTTGTAACTTGTAAGACTTTGTGTTACTTCCTCTACTTCAGATAGCCATGTCACAGAGCTCCAGATATAGCTACAGACTTTGAAGAGTCAGGACAAGACTCAGATCAAGGTGAGCGAGTGGGCCCATCAAGAGTAGCTCAAAGAAATCCACGAGGCGCATGCGCATGAACATCTCGAGATGCAGACGATGCTCCGACAGCAGGTGATGGAGGAGGTCGTCGCAGCGATGAGAGCATCTCGGCCTCAGCAGCCTCCATATTATCCTCCAGTAGAGCAATAGTGTTAGATTAAGAAATATCTTGTTATGAATATGTATGTTTGGTATTTGATGTAAATCGTACGTATATATTTTAAGATGTTAATTATATTCCATATTTGTTTTAATTTTTTTGGCACCTACAAATTTTAAGTTTCATATTGATTTTGAGTTTTTGACACCTCTGGTATGAGATAAATAGGTACAATAAAACAATAAAAAATTAAGAAATATAAAATGACGAAGAGCTATAGGCCCGCCGTCAAATTTTATGGACTGGGGAAAATCTGAAGTGACCTTATAGTTATACCAAATGTAGGAATCGTAGTTCCCACGATGTTAACGAGATTATGTATCACTTATTTAAAAATTGGTTTGTTCCAGATTACTATATATGGAATTTTCATGGGGAAAATAATCTTGGCTCCACGCATTAGAGAGAAATTGAACTTGGTGTTATTTGAAAATGTTTCTTAATTTAGAAGTATAAAATGAATTTCTAACCGATGCATTATTTTGAATCGACTTGAAGTATGTGATATTCTCAACTTCTATTGTATTCTAAATTAGGGATAGAGGTATTCGACATGGTGCTCATATCGGCCCTACTTCAGGTTGTGCTTCTCTCGACTCATCCTCTTCATCACAATCTCACCTCCACGATGATGATGATGCAATGGATCTGGACGAAGAGACTTTGTTTGTAACTGCTCCGCCCACCCCGTACGATGCCAGTACATCTAAGGGTCTGCCACACGGTCCATAGATGATCAAGGTCTATGTCCCTGGCGGAAGGTAAGTAACTTTAAATATAATGTTCAATCCTTATAAGTTCTTTATATTAATTGTTAGAGAAAAAAATTCTTTTACCTCCTGAACTATGGCCATTTTGACACTTCGCCTACTAAACTTTTTTTTCGTGCAAATTACCTCCTAAAATGTACAAATTTTGCACTTAACCTTTTGAACTCCCATTTTTAGTGGAATTTTTGGTCGGAGCTCACTCGTGTGATATGCACGCTTACATATAAAGGGTAAAACTGACTTTCCATCTCTTATTGATGACTCCTGCTCAAAACAATGGCACGTGAGCAATCGAGTGACCTGTTAAGATAATGTTCACATTAATATATGTATACACATAGGATTTTGAACTTACGTAGTGCTCACGTGCCATTATTTTGAGCGGGAGTCATGAGGAGGAGATGAGAAGTCAATTTTACCCCTTATATGTTAGCGTGCATGTCACACGAGTGAGAACCGGCTAGAATTTCCACCAAAAGTGGGAGTTCAGGAGGTTAAGTGCAAAATCCGTACAGTTTAGGAGGTAATTTGCACGAGAAAAAAAGTTTAGGAGAAAAAGTGTCAAAATGGCCATAGTTCAGGAGGTAAATTTTTTTCTCTCTAATTATTATAATTAAGCATAGTTATTGTAGGGTTCAAAGTAAATCTAAAGTGTTATCGACGATTCTTTAAGGGATCATTGAAACTCGTGCACACCCCAATGGAGATACGAGCATATCCCTACATGGCATCGCGAGATGTGGTGTCCATAGTTCTCGGTAACTAACTATACCCTTTTCATCTACAATGCACATGTGTATATTTTTTGTTGTGTATATATATATATATATATATATATATATATGTGTGTGTGTGTGTGTGTGTGTGTGTGTGTGTGTGTGTGTGTGTGTATTAATTTTGCAATGCATTAAATTATTTTGTTTTGTAGTGTTGTTGTTATTAGGACCCAGCTATGTATCTTGAAGAGCTCGTGAGGTCTGCATTTTTTACATCTATGGGTGACAAGTGGTCCATCCGTCTAAACGAGTATATACAGACATGAAGAGTTAATGGGATGTGGCCATCATGCATAAACGAGGCTATCTGGAAGAGAAGGCTTGTTGAGTTGGCAAAAAAATAGGAGGTGCAAAGGTCCCAAAAGACCAGCAGAAATAGGATGAGCGAGTCTGACGGCCCTGGTACTAGGATATCAGAACACAGACGCGGGTGTCGATCTGTGCTTGGTCATGATAATAAGCTTATATATAATTTATATTATGTTTATAAATTTAAATGGTGAGTTATTAAGGTAATTGTAAAATACTTTATTAATTGGTACAACATGCAAAAATGGGTAGGGAACCCATTACGTACAAGGTATTTTTTACTATGCATCACAAACCCGAGGTCATATTTACTGACCGCAAATCAGAGCAGATAGTTGTAAGTATATATATATATATATATATATATATATATATATATATATATATGTGTGTGTGTGTGTGTGTGTGTGTGTGTGTGTGTGTTTTGAATACTAATTATGTTTGGGATTTGAGAAATATATAAGTACATATATATCAACCAAAATATATCTGACGGAGTTTCAGAGACGTTTGGAGGAGAGTTGTGATGCATTAGAGGACATGAACTTTGACGAGAACGAGGTCTATTAGACATCGTCAGGGTGAATAAGGGTCAATGTTTTGACACTAGATTCTTCAAAGATTTCAAATGATGGAAACTCTTCTTCTCAGGCCGATACTTATTTCACACAGATCCTGTCACAGTTCCAGATATATCAGGAGCAAGTCGAATCGTGAAAAGAGCCAACCGAGTGGAGACATCAGGAGAAACTACAAGAGCTACGCAAGGCAAATGTGCGGACCCAGATGGAGCTCCTGAGGGAGTAAGTACGCGAGGGCCACAACCATGTCCTAACTTGAGGCTCAGTCTCAGCGGCCTTAGGATCAGAAGTCTCCTCCACCCCCTCCACCCCACTCGTAGTGTTGTTAAGACGTTGAATTAGATTTTTTGTGAACTAATTAAGTATACTTGAATTGGACGTAACTAAACCATATATTTCAAGAATACTTATTATAAATTTGGGTTTTTCTTTTTGCATTTTGTGATTCTGGCATTTAAATACATGTGGAAAAAATAGAAAATATTAAAAATACTGACGGTATTTTCCGTCGGTATATCTTAAAATAATTACAAATGCTAAGGACACCAGCACGTTGCTATTTGTTCGTCGGTCCGTCGTTGGTATATGTCGATGGGATAATGAATAGGTGGTCGTCGTATCGACAGGTGTGCCATCGACATTCTGTTGATTGCAATGTCAATGGGTAAGTGAACCAGTTGGCTTTGTATGCTGACGGGTAATATCCGTCGACGTGCTATCGGTATGAGTGATGTCGACGACACACCAATGGGTCAACCGTTGGTATTGTCTTTTTTCTGTAGTCAAAAGTCATAAATGGTTGAAAATTCTTTGTTAATGTCATCGTAGATTAAAAAAAAAACAAAAAAAAAACTAATGTGTTCTGCAAGTAGATTTTTTTGAATTTAAAGTGTACTATATTTAATATCTATTTTATATTAATATTTCAATTTATGAGC
Organism: Phtheirospermum japonicum; assembly: GCA_014905375.1. Classification (NCBI taxonomy): domain Eukaryota; kingdom Viridiplantae; phylum Streptophyta; class Magnoliopsida; order Lamiales; family Orobanchaceae; genus Phtheirospermum; species Phtheirospermum japonicum. The sequence continues at coordinate 1,091,100 of BMAC01000028.1, read as the reverse complement.
TTCTCGATTATTTTTCAAAAATCCGCCTAGCATGCAGGTCTTAAACTAGTTATTAGGGATGATAATATATATGTATCATTGCAAACAAGTTAAGTCTTTCTCGAGGTGGGGACAACTCGATCTTAAAAAAGATGCATGAGCTCGAGCTCAAACTTTTTTAAAGATAAACCAAGTCAATTGTGTGTGTATATATATACACATAAATACATACATACAATTGGCTCGAATAGACATCGAATCAATAACATTCAAGCTTGAACTCACCTCGACTTAGAATTGAGTTAGGCCTTGAACGTGCTGCTCGCGAGCGATCCGACTCATTCACACCTTTATGAGATACACACGCACACACAACCACATAAGTGTGTGTGGATTGTACACTTGAGAGATGTGTTGGGGCACTACCTCACAATAACACACTATATAAGAGGACTCGATCTTCTTACTTAAAGAAAATTGATACCTATTGAGCTAAGCACTCGTGATTTAATACTCCCTCTATTCACAAAAGATAGACATATTTTTTATTTTCGTCCATCCATAAAAGATAGGCAGGTTCCTTTTCAAAAGTTAGAATATCATAAAAAAGACTAGAACACCCCATTTAGTTTACTTTATTTATTGGAATACTAAAAAGTTAAGAGTAAAGTAGGAAAAATAACAAAAATAGTTTACAATTCCAATTACAATCATTTTGTCTTCTTAACCTCCGTATTTTCGTCTACACGTCTATCTTTTGTGAATGGAGGGAGTATAATTTATTATAGGGGCTTTGACCAATTAGGCCAAAAGGAAAGATCAATATTCCATTTAGGCCAAACATTTTTTCATATGTTTTCTATATTTAACTCCTATACATTACAAACTTACCCCTATTGGAACTAAATTAATACAAACTCTCTTTTACGAATCTCTAATTTCACGCAAAACTTATCTGCACACAAAGAAAATTCTCTATAATGCGTTGTTCTCAGGGGTCGATGTATAGTTCCACACGCCATTACAATTCACACGATTTATATAATACAATTAACACAATTTCGAATTTCATACTTACAATTTCCAAGAATACAATTCACACCATTTCGGAGCAGCGGTTCGAATTTCATACTTTCCTTTAGAATTTCATACATATAAAATTTCGTACTAATTAACGACTTGAGAATTTCATACTAATTTGGAAAAGCCCTTTTTAGAATTTCATACTAATTTAACGAGATTTGATTGACCCTTTAGTATGTGAATGGGTATGATTGAGTTTCTTCCATAGAATTTCATACTTGTTTTTTTGTTAATGGGGTATGATTGAATTTCATACTCTCTTCTTATAGATACCAAATTATGAAGAATTTCATACTTAATTTTTAGTTAAGGGGCATGATTGAATTTCATACATACTTTTGAAGAACTTTATACTTGTTTAATGAATTTTTTAAGAATCTCATACTTGTTTCAATGAATTTTTAGAATTTCATAAAATTTAAAATTTCATACTTAAAAATTAGTATGTGAATTAGTAAGAAATATTTAGTGATAACAGTGGCATTCATTCGTTTCATACTACTTGATTATAATTTCACTCGCCATTATTTGCTTTTAGAACTTTATATTTATCAATATCATTGAAAAGGATGCGTTGTTCTCTGATTCGATGTATAGTTCCACATGCCATTACAATTCACACGATTTCCAGAATCGGAGCAGTTCGAATTTGTTGGAAAAGCCTCATTTTCATGTTTTGGAATTTGTTGTTTTCACGCAAGATCGGAGCAGTTCGAATTTGATGGAAAAGTCTCATGTTCAAGTTTTGTAATTTTTTGTTTTCACGCAAGTTAGTTTAGGGTAAAACTATCGAGAGTTTATTTAAGGGCAATACAGCCAGTTCCTATTTATAATTTATTAATTAATAAAATTAACTTGACCTTAATGGGATAAAATACTTTTAAGTAACTAAACAGTAATAGAAGTTCTGATTTGGTACTATTTTGGAATTTTCCCTTTATTATAATCATAAGAAGACCGGAATATAATCGATGTAGTAATTTTTAAAGTGTTATGTTTTGGATAAGTTTTGTATTTATCGTTAAAAAAAGGAAGATAATTTTTGCATTTAATTGGATAATTTGTTAAATTACTTTATATATATATATATATATATATATATATATATATATATATATATATATATATATATATATATATATATATATATGATTGGGTTCAAATGAGAACCCCGTCAATATATGCGAACCTAGGGACCAATCCTGACTTAGATCGAATAATATGTGTGGACCAGATTTATTCTATTTTTTAAATTCGTTAAATTACATATATGGAAGGAGAAGGGCTTTCATGTAATTTTATAAATGCTCCTGATCAGGTTAAATCCCTAAAGACTCTCCCCATTTTTCCCCAAACCGTGAACCCTACCTACCATATCATCCCCCAGCCCCTTTTTCTTCCCAAACCCGTTTCTCTCTTTTTCCTTCTTCTCCAGAAATTGGCTGCCTTCTCCGGCCAAGTCGGCGTAGCACTTCGCTCCTCCTTCGGTCGTCGGCGAATGGCACCTAGCGACGGCAATTGGGCGGCAGCGTGGAATCGAGGTCGACAGTGGCTGGTTCACCGTGGGCCATTGGGTGACGCATCCTTTCTGATTCGGGCCACCGGTTAGGCAGCGGCTCCAATCGAAGGCGGCGGCAGTTGTGGGGCGTCGACGAGGCGGCGTTTGGAAACAACCAGTGAGGCGACGAGCGGCGTACGATGGAATTGACTCTAGAAATTCATTTGCAGGTGAAGTTCCGATTCCCGAACATTCCGCCCCTTTATAATTTCTTTCATTTATTTACCCAACAAGAATAAATATTTATGTTTGGGATTTAGGGTTTTCTGATGGGACAAAAACTAAATCATTCTCGATTAACTTAATTAATCCTCTAATCAAATGAACTGAAATTGCAGGTCTCATGATTGACTCGTTGAAATCATGCTTACCGGCGGCCAATTATCGAGAATTCTATACCAATGAGCTCCGTAAGTAAATTTCATGGTATTTTTTGTCCACTTTTCCTTTTCTATTTTCCTAGATTTCATGAATTGAATCAGCGTATTATTTTCTTCTTCTCCTTATTTTTAATTTATTTCATGAATTGAATCAGCGTATTATTTTCTTCTTCTCGACGATGAAAATTGGTGGCGGCAGAAAACCAAGCGGCGAGTCGGGCTTGACCTCGGGCCGCGACTGGTTGTGGTTGGTGGTGGGTTGGACGGTTTGGTTTCGGGCCACGTTCTGGGCCGCAGTTGTTTTGGCTTCCGTGGTGACCAGAAAACGGGTTGTGGTGACGAGATGATGGTTTCAGGTTTGGTGATGGGTCGTGGTTAGTGGTGGTTCAGCCCGGATTGGCGTACGGGTTTGCTGGCGGTGGGTTTGCCCGGAAAGGATTGTGGTGGTGGTGGGTGGTTGATCATGGGGTTGCGATGGTGTTGTGGGATTTTTTGGCAGGGCTGATTGAGATCGGTTTTCTGAAAAAATTAGAAAACTAGAATTATATCTTGAAAAAAAATGTTTAATCGGTGAGCCAATTTAAGAGCTGATATAGCTTTAGTGTGTATAAATAAGTTGTTCAAAGTTAGTTGACCCCAGTGCTTTTGAATTGGGCCCTCGGTGCTTTTTGAAGGAATACTCCGGTGCTTTTGGGAGTAATTGGCAGGGGAACTGGGTGGCGACGGTGATGTGACTGTGGTTGTTGGCCGATCTTGGTTGAGTTTGGTTCGTCGGACGGAGACTTGGATTTTGGACGGCGGTGATGTTGAAAAATAAAAAGCAGTGGTAGTGTAGTAAAAAAAGCACCGCAACAATATTAAAAAAGCACTCCAAAAAACTAGCACTGCCAACATAAAAAAAAAAAAAAAAAAAAAGCACTGCTGAAGACTTGTGTAGTTCTATAAATAGTCATATATAATGCTTTTAATATTCAGATTTTTAAATTTAATTATATTTATTTATTTTTACATTTTTAAATATGCAATAGTATCTTAAATCGTAGATCTTGAGAATGTGATTACTTTGATATATATTTCATTAAAAATGAATAAAAATTAAAAAAGTTATGGTTCGTTGAGGATTTGAGTTTTATTATAAATTTTTGAATTTGCAGTTATATATCCGTTGTGCTTTTTAAAAAGTAATTTAGTGCTCTTCATAAACGTCGTTATATGTCCAAAATACCTTTTTTAATTATTTAATGGATTTTTTTAAATTATTACCATGCTGACATGTCATAATCTCAACCATCAAGATTATCCAATCTAATGGTCAAGATGAGTCCCTAGGTTCGCATATATTGACATGGTTCCATTTGAACCCAACCTCTCTCTCTCTCTCTCTCTCTATATATAATATATATATTATATATATATATGTGTGTGTGTGTGTGTGTGTTGTGTGTGTGTTTGGTGTAGGTCTTGGGTGAGACCGGTCTCATAGAATGAGACTACATTTTACCATTTTGTTAAATTTGAACCGGGCCACCAAAATCCCCCAGCTTCACGTTTTCTCCCTTTTATCCAAAATCATCGCCAAAACCTGCGAATTTTCTGCAGAAAACTCAATACGAAAATAGGCAAATCTGCGAATTTCTCCAAAATCATGGCCAAACCTACGAATTCCTGCAACAAATTCAACACGAAAACAGGCAAACTTGCGAATTTCTCCAAGCGGTTTTAGGATGAACGTTCAAGTACAAAAGTATAAAATCGAAGTATAAAATCAAGTTTTAAAACCACGAAGAATCGAAGCAAAGACTAGGGATCAGGAATCCCATTTCCCGCATCTCTAACTCGAATCCAGTCAGGTAAATAAAATCTCTTCTCAATTTATTGTTCGAAAAATTTGGGGAAAAATGATTTGATATATATTTTCTCAATTAGTTTTAATTTTTGTTTATTCATATGGAGGACATTCATAAACTACAAAAACTATAGAAAATAGTTCAATAGTTGAAGATATGGAGAAAATTCACACTATAGCTGAAGATACGGACACAGGTACTATCTTCGTAATACTTTTAGTATTGTTTGTGATACTTTTAATACTATTTGTGATACTTTGTAATGATATTTTGTATGAAGGATGTCATGGTGATGATTGTATTCCTATATCAAATAGTGAAGAAGATATGGACCAAGGTATTATTGCACTTTCTAATTGTGTAATACTTTGAGTACTGTTTGTGATTCTTTATAAATGCTGTTTTGGATGAAGGTATTACTGCACTTTCTAATTATATAATACTTTTAGTATTGTTTGTAATACATTTAGTACCATTTGTGATACTTTTCATACTATTTGTGGTACTTCATAAATGCTATTTTGGTTGAAGGTATTACTGCAATTTATAATTATGTAATACTTTTAGTATCGTTTGTAATACTTTTAATACCGTTTGTTATACATTTCATACTATTTGTGATACTTTATAAATGTTGTTTTGGATGAAGTTATTACTGCACTTTCTAATTGTTTTAATACTTTTAGTACCATTTGTAATACTTTTATTACTGTCTTTGATACTTATGATAATATTTGTAATACTTTTTAATGCTTTGCAGAACTAAATGATTTAGTGGACATAAGGGGATCTTTAATAGGGATAAGAAGAAAAACAAGGGAGGAACTTTATGATTTTTATTGTGATCATGCTCGTGCGGTGGGATTTAACGTGCGCAACTCAACAGTAAAAAAGAATACCGATGGATAATTGAGAGAGAAATATTTTGTTTGTTCTTGCGCCGGGAAAAATGTTATGAAAACAGGGGATGATGCGGGGAGAAAAAAAAGTCATTAGTACACGGACGGATTGTAAAGCGTTAATAAGGATAAAGTTGGATAAAGATATACAAGAATATGAAGTTCTTCATCACGTTGAAGAACATAACCATCCGCTCACTCGAACAGAATGGGGTCATTTGCATAGATCCGAAAGAGAAATTACAGAGGAAAAGGGCAAAGTGATAGAAAGTATGATATCTTCATGGATGAGAATGACGGATTCTTACCGTTACATGGCGCAGGAGGCAGGTGGTGAAAAGAATCTTGGGCATACAGTGAAAGATCACCTGAATTACGTGGCACGTTACAAAATGCAAGAGATACAAGGTGGAGATGCACATAGAATTGTCAATATTCTATCTCAACAAGCTTCTACCGACGATGACTTTTTCTTTAGAGTCGGATTGAATGAGGACGGGAGATTATGTAGCTTGTTTTGGAGAGACTCAATAATGAAAGAAGATTATAAGCTGTATGGAGATGTTGTTGTTTTTGATACAACATATCGTACAAATATGTATGACCTAGTATGTGCTCCTTTTGTTTGTATGAACAATCACAAGAACAACGTCATATTTGCATGTGTATTTCTCGCCGACGAAAAGACAGAGTCATTTGAATGGTTGTTTGAAACTTTTAAAAAGTCCATGGGAGGCCAATGTCCAGTAACTATATTCACAGACCAAGATCTTGCCATTTCTACAGCAATAGAGAAGGTTTAATACTTTTACTTTCTTTTGTAATACTTTAGAGCAGTTTTGTGATACTTTCAGATAGTTTCGTAATACATTTATTAATACTTTATTTATCTATTTTTTCAAGTTTATCCAACAACAAAATATCGTCTTTCCTTGTGGCACCTCTATCAAAATGCAATAGCCCGGTTCGGAAAACTGAGAAATGATGAGGCATTTAAAGTAATATTTCAAATGTTTGAGAGGTACATAAAAATATATATTGATTTTATTTTTGATACAATTTTACGTGCAATAATTTTATGTAAAAACTTATAGAAGTAAACATTACTTTTCTAATACTGCTTTAGTATGTGTAAAATACATTTACTTATAATTTGTGATACTTTAAATTATTTATCTAATACTTTGTTATAAAAATATATGTTAGGTTGTGTTGATGAGAATGAATTTAAACGTTGTTGGGAATCAATGATTTCGGATTTTGATCTACAAGATAATAGTTGGTTTCAGCGTTTATATACCTTAAGAGAGAGATGGTGTACAACCTTTAGAAAGGATTTCTTCTCTGCCGGAATGTTATCATCACAAAGAAGTGAAAGTACAAATAATGCACTTGGGTACAATGTGAAAAAGAGCGACAGGCCTGACTCATATTTATGAGTATTGGAAATGAATGTTAGAGAATTGGAGGAGAACAGAGGAAAATCTAGAATTCACCTGCTCAAAGTCTGCTCCAACATCATCCTTGGATTCAATACCGATCATAAAGCACGCTGCCCATGTGTACACAATATCGCTTTTCAGAGTTTTTGAAAGTGAGTTCATAACCGGCATTTCTATGACATGCACAACATATTATGAAGATGAATTAATGAAGGTCTTTGATGTTTCATCTGATGAGAACTGTGCAATGATACATCGTGTGTTTTTCGATCCGAGAACCCATCTCGTCACATGTTCATGCAAGAAGATGGAAGAATGTGGATTTTTATGCTATCATGTTTTAAGGGTTTTCAATATGCATGGTGTGCAAAAAATCTCAGGTGTGTATGTCAAGAAACGATGGACGAAGATGGCAAAATCTGAAATTTGGGACAAATTAAGTTTCAAAAGTATGACTATCGAAAACCAGGAGGATTTTGTTCCTTGGCGACATGAGATGGAAAGAAAATACTATAATCTTTTAATGCAATCTCAATCACATGAAGAAGCCCAGAGGATTGTGGAAGAAGGATGTAGTAGAGATTGTATTGGAATTAATGAACTCACGAAAACCTTCGTAGATATTGAGTTAAATGAAGAATCCGAAAGAACAAGCAAATATCAAGTCCTTGATCCTCAACGCTCGAGAAATAAGGGGGGATCAAAAAGGGTGAAGGGACCACTTAAAAGAAAACGTAAAAAAAAACTCAAACGTAGAAACTGTCAGTAAAGAATTCGGATCAAAGACACC
>BMAC01000028.1:1048719-1081060 GCA_014905375.1 Phtheirospermum japonicum | reverse complement strand
ATTTTGTGATACTTGATCAGATATTGTAAAAAATCATACTAATTTTGTGATACAAAAAAATAAGTGTGTGTTCTGTGATACTTTTAATATCTTTCTGATAATTTTAATACATTTTGTGACACTTGATCAAATATTGTAAAAAATCATACTAATTTTGTGATATAAAAAATAAGTGTGTTCTGTGATACTTTTGATATCTTTTTTGATACTTTTAATACATTTTGTGATCTATTGTAAAATAATTAACAAACTTACCATTTCAAGCTTGTTGAAATCCACTTTGAATAATCAAAGCCACAGCTTCCAACACTCATGAATATTAGCAGAACTCTCAAGTGCTTTCTCCTCATCCATTGGAATACCATCAACAGTTTTTTCAACATTCAACCTAAAAAAAACAGAAAAGGGCAAAAATTAAAATTTTTACAAATAGAATAATAAAAAAAACATAAATGAATGTGACTAATTTAAAAATCAAAAACTTACACTACTACCAGTGCTGAAGTAAAAATGATGACAACTCTCACTACTATCAGTAGAGTTCAACGTCAACGACCAAGCTTCAATAACAGTAGAATAAATCCTCTTTGCAACATTCAAAGATTGCATGCCCTCTCTTTGGATAGTATACACTCTATTAAATTGAAACATCCACTCACTGCCAAAAAATTAAAAACTAATATATATTATGAAAAAAAATAATCATAAAATCAATACAAAAAAGTATAATATGTGATATAATAAACATAACTTACAATCTCTTTGGTAGGGTACCAAAATCATAGAGGCAGTAGTCAACAATTTCCCTATACTGCGGATCCATGCTTGAAAGGATATTCTTGTTCGTCATCATAAATTGAGATACATAACTAACATTCTCATCAATAACCCATCCATTCAAGAAGTCAAGTGCCTCAGTTGGCTATTTTGTTCCTCTAGAAATATCTGAAGTGACTGACTTTATTGCATCCGTAATCTCAACATCAGTCGCAAAAGTATCATCCTCTTCATCTCGCTCAGGAGTCAACAGTTCGGAATTGGGCATATGTTCAATAATTTCTTCATTACATAGAACTGAGACACAATATCATCAACGCATTTAAGGAACGATGGATCAGAAAAGAATGTCTGACTTGATATTGGAGACTCGCTAACGTGAGTCACATCAGCTGAAGCAGACACGTGACTCTTTCTCATTTTATCCTTCATTGCCACTAGCCGCTTCATATGATGTTTCATAACAACATCAATGTCTCTTTTCAAGAACATAAACATCTCATGCATTTCCTATATACACAAAAAAATATAAATGACACATGTTATTAATTATGAAAAAACATATAACATGAATTACAAATTATAAAAATACTTTAACAATGATACTAATTTTGTGATATAATAGGTGTGTTCTGTGATACTTTTAATATCTTTTATGATACTTTTAATACACTTTGTGATGCTTGATGTAATATTGAAAAAAATGATACTAATTTTGTGATACAATAGGTGTGTTCTGTGATACTCTTAATATCTTTTCTAATACTTTTAATACATTTTATGATACTTGATCAAATATTGTAAAAAGTCATACTAAGTTTGTGATAGAAAAATAAGTGTGTTCTGTGATACTTTTAATATCTTTTATGATACTTTTAATACATTTTGTGATGCTTGATATAATATTGAAAAAAATGATACTAATTTTGTGATACAATAGGTGTGTTCTGTGATACTCTTAATATCTTTTCTAATACTTTTAATACATTTTGTGATACTTGATCAAATATTGTAAAAAGTCATACTAAGTTTGTGATAGAAAAATAAGTGTGTTCTGTGATACTTTTAATATCTTTTCTGATACTTTTAGTATATTTTGTGATACTTGATGTAATATTGTAAAAAATGGAACTAATTTTATAATACAAAATAAGTGTGTTCTATGATACTTTTAGTATATTTTCTAATACTATTCATTCATTTTGTGATACTTTCACTTTTTCTATAATATGTACTTTAGATATGTACAAATAATTCAAGAAAATTACACAAAAGAAAATAACTTACATTGTTAGCTTCATTGCAAAGAGCTACATCATCAGGATCGTCGTCCGATAGATCAAATTTTAAAAACCTCGTGCTTGTGCCCTTTCCATCCTTTGATGCACACAACTCATATGGATTTTTTTAACTAATCGGATATAGATCATGAAAAATCTCACCATCCCCAAAGCCACCTCCCAAAATTTCTTCAATCATCTTTTTGCTAAACCTTTCAGAATTCCAGTGTTGGATCAATGGCAGTGTCGTAGGCTCAGCACTCCCTTTCCACTTAAGACGGTGAAAATAAATGAATGCAAGAGCCAACACCCACCCACTCACATTTATAGCCTTCATGCTGTTGTTTTTGCTCACAGACTCACACAAAGCTTTTAGCACATATGATGACTGATCGAGGAATTCTTAGCACTCTAAGAAATCGTCTCCACAATAGTACGAAGTCGATTGTAGAGCGGTAAGTTTTCCCAAGTCGTGTCTCTCGAGGATAGATATAATCGACGGTCGGTGTGCTTAATTAATCTCTTGTTAATTTAAATTAACCTAATCTACACTAAGAAAGCATTAAGACATTGGTTTAATTTGAGTTTTTGAAAGTTAATCTACTAAACAAGAATTAAAAGTGATTTAAATGAAAACAATGAAAACGAGAGTTTAGGGTGTTCGCTTCGTCTCCACAATCAATCAGTTTTTGCCGAGCACTTAATCCACGATTCGGGTTGTCAATCCCGAATGCCGATCAAGTAATTGGGGTCGTCAATCCCAATTCTCGGGTTTGTCAATCCCGAGTCTCAACAAGTTCTGATTAATGGTTCTAAATGAACTTAGACTCTAAACCCGTAATTTCTAAACTAATTGCATCAAATACGGATTAAAACTTGCTTGAAAGTAATTAGTTGAAGTCTCATTAGTCAAACATAATTAACAACCTTAAATAACTTAACAACTACTAAACTAAATAAGCTTGTAAAATTAAAAGAGAAAGACATAGAGGGAAATTAAAAGCATTTGAAATTGAAGAAAGTCAAAGGCTTTGAAATAAGACAAGACAAATTATCAAAAGAGGAAACTTTCATAGTTCTTTCAAAACCCAAAAGCTTGCTTAACTATAAGAGGTAAAAAGCTTGAAAGGAGCATTAATGGAGTTTGTAAGAACAAGGAAGAACAACATGCTAGAAAATTACCAAGAGGATTTAAAAGCAATGAACAACAAAACAACTAAAACCCAACAACATACTTTAAGCAATTTCAACAAAGCAATCACAACACAAAAACATGAACAATTAATCAAGAACCCAGCATAATAATAAAGGGGAAGAAAACTACCAAATTGAATTGAACACCAAAGCTTCAAGTTAGCTACAATTTTCAAAGGAATAAGAAAGCTTCAACAACAAAAGATCCACAAATGAAGAACAACTAAGCCTAACTAAACTAACTACTTAAGCTAAACTAACCTACACTAAACTAGGGACTTATGAACTAGGGTTTAAAATTTGCAAGAGAAAAGCTTGGAAGAAATGGAGCCAAGCCCCAAATTCAACCAAGGAGGGGTGTTTTTTGTTGATGATGGGTGGGAATCATACATGGGTAGATAAGGGGCAAAATGGTCTTTTTTTCCGCCAAAACCACACATCCTCAGCGTTGCATTCGATCGACTGGAAGTGCAGTCGATCGACTGCCTTGTTCAAACGCCCCAGCTTCTGCCGAGCAGTCGATCGACTGAAACCCAATCGATCGACTGCAAAATATAGGGAATAATCTACCGATGTCTTCATATAAAATCTATCCATTCCTCTTGACTTTCATTTGGCGTTAGGTTTGTATCAATTAGAATTTTCTTCCGAGAGTTATGGGCTCTGCACCAAAACCTGCCACAAGCAAGGCCATGGCGCACTGTCTCCACTTAAAGCTGCTTTTTACCATTATTAAACTCAGAATTCGGGATTGTTGTAAGCACAAGAGTTGTAGAAATTTCTCTGATATTTCCAATGATATAAGGTGGAGGCAAATGGCACTAGTGGTTTTGGAGTTATGCTTGTATTACGACAACTGATATATCCACCAAGCGAATGCATGAGGTGACGATGAATATGGCCACATTTCTCGTCATTTCCGGTCGATCCTCGCACCAAAGATATGCCGTGGATTGGTAATGACTTTCTCGGGTTTGAATCATCTTCCGACCTCGTCGTGAGCCCACTTTGACCAAAGTTGACCTTCAAAACAAAAACTAAGAAAAAAACTAAGAAAATATAAGAAAAACTACTAAGAACAAAGAAAACACTACAAAACCTAAAACTAACAAAATAGGCCAAAACGACTCCTAATACCCATAAATGCAAGCAAAACACATGCAAACGCAACACAAAAAGGTAACAAAAATGCGTACAAAAAAGTACAAATCAATGACCAATCAAAAGTAATTATCCTATAAATCCACGGTTCTATTAGCAGATGGGGCTAAAAAAGACAACAGAGAATACAGAACAAATAACCTCTTAAAATCATCGCCTCCTTCAGGAAAGTTGTTCTGTAGAATATCTTTCAAACTGGCAATGGGCGACCTAGTTTGTATACCATATCTAGCTAAAAAGTAAATCTCCAACTCAGACTCCCCTCCCCCTTTCAAACTGGCAATGGGCGACCTAGTTTGTATACCATATCTAGCTAAAAAGTAAATCCCCAACTCAAACTTCCCCCCTGCGACTCAATCACACTATTACCAGTGTCCGTCGGCAATAAAAAAAATCACATATATCAAAGTTTGTGACAGCAAACCTACAGAAGAACTAATGCTTAACATCCTACTCGACCCGTTAAAATTCTCTACAAGCCACCTAACCAACGAATGTGAAACATTTTTCACAAATTTTAATTTCATCAAACCCCCAAATCCTATACTCTCAAGATCAGAAATTTGTAAAGGATTAAAACTTTGAACAAGTTCCGACAACGATAAAGGTCTTGATTGGGTTAAAAATCCCGATCAAACCTAATATAAGAATAAAAAAAGTTTACATATCAGACTATGTAATACATTAACTATATTTACTAATGCCTACAGAACATAGTTTACAATTTAAACAAATCAGGTATGATATAAAACATAAGTATATTACCTTAACTTTTTCGAAGGCTTCTTTAAAGGGTCCCCAGCTCTTTTTGTAGACTTCAAAGAGCTACCTTCACTGGAAAATAAAAAACATATCACATAAAAGTATCAGACAACATGTAATACATTGAATATGTTTTGTAATACTTTAAATATGTTCTATAATACATAATATAAAACAGGAAAAGATTATATATATATATATATATATATATATATATATATATATATATATATATATATATATATATATATATATATATATATAATTCTTTTACCTTTTCTCCTTCACAAGATCCTTCACTAGTTTTGCCTTTTCTTTCACCTTGGCTAAAGTAACACTCTTAGCTTTCTTCTTCTTCAAATTTCCTTCATCATTTGACTTCTTTTTGCGCTTCATAGGAATAGATTTTTCCAGCCCCTCATCACCGGCACTGACAACCTTCTGAACAGCTTTTTCCTTCATCTTTTCTTCAGATTTCTCCAAACGGAATCACTATCTTTGCGTGATTCTACAAGCACCTCATTGATTGATCCCTGACCCTTATCGACAGCCTTCTCCGGAAGAATTTTTTCCTTCATCTTTTCTTTAGATTTCTCCAAAACAGAATCACTATCTTTGCGTGATTCTACAAGCACCTCATTGACTGATCCCTGGCCCTTATCCACAACCTTCTCCGGAACATTCTTCACAATAACAATCTTTTTCAACTTTCCTTTACCTTTGTCTACACAGGAATCCTCATCTCCTGAACCCCAGCCCTTCTCAACGGCCTTTTCCACAACATTCTTCAAAATCACAATATTCTTTAACTTTGGTTTATCTTTCTCTACAACAACATCAGTGTCACCTGACACCAACACGTTCTTTTCCCCTGGCATCTCTTTCACCTTCCCTTTATCTTGTAAAACAGAATCAGCTTTCTTGTGTTCTTCAACAATATTCTTCCCTGTCACCTTCTTCACCTTCTCCAAAATCTTGTCAACAAAATCACTATCTGAAACTGCGACATCTACTCTCGTATCTCCAGCAACAGGTCTTTCTGTTTTCAATCGATCAACATTGAACTTTAATAGGTCCTCACGAACTGATGAAAGTTCGGTTGTCTTATGCACATCAACAGACATTTTCTTCAGTTTTGGTGGATGTGAAGATCTCTTTGCTCTTTGTTTCTTCTTAACTATTAGTAAAACAAAGAAACACACACACAAAAAATATATATCAAAAATAAAACACATAAAATTATAACACCACATGTAATACTTTATATTTGTTTTGTAATACTTTAAATGTATTTTATAATACATAATGGGAAACAGGAAAAGTTCAAAATACCAAACAAAAATATAATACTTTAAGCTTATTATTTGATACTTTAGATGTGTTCTGTGATACATTTATCATGTTCCACGATACCTTAAAAAATATTAAAACCTAGTTTAAAAACTCATAAAAAACACATAATAGATGAGTAAAATAACATAAAATAAAATCAATAGAACAGAAAATGACACAGTAGAAAACCTAAATCATATATCACAATAGAAAATAAAGAAAATAATCTAAATCATACATAATAAATACAGAAAATGAGAATGTGTAGTGTTCTATGATACTATTAACATGTTTCATGATACTTTTAACATGTTTTGTGATACTAAAATAAAAAAAGTATAAATCTAAATCATATACACTAAATATAGAAAATATGAATGTGTAGTGTTCTGTGATACTATTAGCGTGTTTCATGATACTTTTAACATGTTTTGTGATACTAAAAGAAAAAAAGCCTAAATCATATATACAAAATACAGAAAATGAGTATGTGTAGTGTTCTGTGATACTATTAACATGTTCCATGATACCTTTAACATGTTTTGTGATACTAAAAGAAAAAAAGCCTAAATCATATATACAAAATACAGAAAATGAGTATGTATAGTGTTCTGTAATATTATTAACATGTTTCATGATACTTTTAACATGTTTGGTAATACTTAAAAAAAAAACTAAATATAGTTTCAAAACTCATAAAACACACATAATATATGAGTAAAACTAACAGGAAAAAAAAATCAATCGAACAGCAAACCAATCGATCAGAAAACCAATCGAACATAAATAAGTAAAAACAACCTAAACATAGTTTCAAAACTCATAAAATACACATAATAGATGAATAAAATAACAAATAAGTAAAAAAAAAAAACTAAGTCATATATACAAAAATACAGAAAACGAGTAAGTGAATGTATTCAAGAATTGAAACACTGAAAATTTACAGAAAAATAATGAAAGAAAAACTACCCTCAATATTCAAATCCCTAAAAACGAAAGTGAACTAGTGCAGATTTCATCTTCGAAATTCGTAGGCTATCTGTTTTAATTCACCAGCTATTTGTTCTCGAACTGCCTTCAGTTGAATTTACTCAAGTTTGCGAAACTGAGAAATTGAAGTTGCTCAGATTCTCGCTTCGGATTTTAGCTTGAAATTCGAAAAAATTAGTTTGAAAGATTTTGGCTTGTCTCGGTATAATTCGTTTGAAGGATTTTGAAAAAAAACTATGAAAGATTTTCGCAAGAAACTCGCTCAAATTTGCTTAGGATTCGAAGGAATGACGTTTGCAATGCTGCAGATCTAAATGGATAAAGGGTCGGCAGGTCCGGGTGTGTGAGTCAAGGTCTGGGTCTGGGTCTGGGTCAATGGATATGTCAATTGGATCCAAATATAAAATAATAAAATGTAGTCTCATAGTGTAAGACTGGTCTCACCCAAATATTTATATATATATATATATATATATATATATGAGAAAATTGTATTGTGGGGTCCCCAGGTTCTAAGCATCAGTCCGCCCGCCGACTTAGAGCCTTACAATTTTTAGAACAATGCCTGATGCATTGAACTCACAAGAAATGAAATCATTTGACCTTTCACCCTGTGCAGTCATTACATTGCACTTAATTAGGTATTTGATTCACACATTGCTTGTCATTTATAAGAATCATGACAGTATTTGACTCAAATATTATACTATATTATTTCAAGAAAAAGGGTAAACCTTAAAACACAAGTAAAAACACATAGGCAAATATTATTCTGCAAGTAACTGCCACTATCAATATCAACATTATACCCTGACTACAAGATAAACAGTCGCGGTCAACTTCAAAATGTAATTTCTTAAGACCACCTCACATGGACAGATTAACTATTTTGCAAACCCAACAGCACTTTAATTTTTATTTTTTTTTAAGTAGCCAATTTTAATGCTTGCTTTATACTTTTATTACAGCTTGTAAGGCATCACCTACCACTGATATGTCCATGCTTCCTTATTAGTATCCCACATTTCCATGTGGTTGCTCTGTGTTTTCCCTTCAACTTCAATTCAAGTTTTTTTTTTTTTTAATTTTTTTTTTATTTATGCCATTTATTTCAAAGGAAACGTACTTTTAAAGGGACATTTTTTACAAAGAAAAATGTGAAGGGAAATATATGTTCATTTCAGCCGGGCTTAGCCAAAGAGTGATATCAAGATCTGGGATTTGTATCAGTTTTTTTAACAGAGGTAAAAGTTTGAAACTTTATCAATATATTCATTTCATTTACATTTGCTCTGTTTTTTACTTGAAACAAAATGTTTACTTGTTTTGTATCTTATTTTTGCAGACATTTCAACTTCTGACAAATGGATTTCAATTTTAACCTCGATTGGTCCAAGAAAACACACATATTCCACCTCAAGGTGTGGGTTTTAGTAACCATCTTTCTTAGCATCTTTGTACTACTTATTGTTTTCATGCTGTGGTGTTATATCACACTCAAGAAAAAATCAAAGGAAAAGAATATTATGCTACCCGTACGTCTCGTTCCGATCGTGTCCAAAGAAATCGGCATAGACCAAAACTCGGCCACCCGCGTCCACAATAATTACATGTTTAGCGAAAAAGATTCCGATAAGCTTTTGATTCATTTCAAGAACGATGACAACAAAGACAAGAATGGTGACGTCATCATCAGCCAGTCCGATTCTTTTAATTATCTCGACGACGATGACCGAGATAACGACGATTCGTCCGGGGAAAAGAAGGGTTGTTTGGTTGTTAATAACAATCAGCCTTCGTCGTCGCCCGAGCTCTCGCACCTCGACTGGGGTCACTGGTTTACTCTAAGGGAACTAGAGATCGCGACGGGTAAATTTTCAAAGGAGAATGTTATCGGAGAGGGCGGGTATGGAGTTGTTTACCGCGGCCGGTTGGTTAACGGTACAATTGTGGCGGTGAAAAGGCTACTAAATAACTTGTAAGTTAACTTAAGATTAAAAAAATAAAAACTCCTTACATGAATGAATTTATGATAACTTTATTTATTTTTAATGTGTAGAGGGCAAGCGGAGAAGGAGTTTAGGGTGGAGGTTGAAGCGATTGGACATGTCCGGCATAAGAACTTGGTTCGGCTTTTGGGTTATTGTATTGAAGGCACTCATAGGTATTATTCTTCCTATTATATTTTAGATTTTTATTTTTTATTTTTTTATAATGATGCTTTTGGTTTGACTTATTATAAATGAATGAATTTCAGGTTATTGGTATATGAGTACGTTAATAATGGCAATCTGGAGCAATGGCTCCATGGAGGTATGTCTCATCTTGGGCACCTCACATGGGAGGGACGTATTAAGATTCTTCTTGGCACAGCTAAGGCGTAAGTCAACATTTAGTTTTATTTCATTATTATTATTATTTGGTATACTGACTTGTCATTTACAGTCTTGCATATCTGCACGATGCGATCGAGCCAAAAGTTGTTCATCGCGACATTAAGGCAAGCAACATACTGATTGACGATGATTTCAACGCGAAAATATCCGATTTTGGACTCGCAAAGTTGCTTGGTGCTGGGAAGAGCCATATTTTCACTAGAGTTATGGGAACTTTTGGGTATGTTTGCTTCTTGTAAACAAAAATGATAAAAATATATTTTGCATAATTGGTAATTTATGTGTTTTGTTTTCTCTTATACAGATATGTAGCACCGGAATATGCTAGCAGCGGCTACTTAAATGAGAAGAGTGATGTTTATAGCTTTGGGGTTGTGCTTTTGGAGGCTATAACTGGCAGAGACCCGGTCGACGATAGTCGACCTGTCCACGAGGTATTATTATTATTATTATCAATTTTGTCGAATTCTTGATTTGTGAAATATTGCTTGTTTAATTACATTGTGGTGAATCAGAAAAACTTGGTTGACTGGCTTAAGATGATGGTTGGAGCGAGACGGTCAGACGAAGTGGTCGACCCGAATATCGAGACTAGGCCGTCTACGTCTTCGCTTAAACGGGCTCTTTTGACAGCCTTAAGGTGCGTCGATCCGAACGCGGAACAAAGACCGACGATGAGCCAAGTTGTCCGAATGCTCGAGTCTGAGGAATATCCAATACCAAGAGAGGTTAGTTAGTTCTGAATAAATATTATTAATTTTCTTTTCTTTCTTTCTTTTTTTTTAATTATTTTTTATTGTGCTCGGCTCGGTTGTAAAACATTATTCCTACTTTTGACATGTGCAGGGTCGTAGAAGGCAAAAGGAGAGACATTAAAAAGTTTGATACAGAGCAAATTTGCTGTCCAAAGTTGAAGTTGTAAAAGGAGAGGCAAAAAAGTGTGTTATCTTAAGAAATAGTAGATATGATAGGAATTCTTTTATTTGATTAGATATCGAAACACACACTTGGTACGAAGGATTTGTATGATTGCATGTGTTACAAAATATTAATACGAAAAGGAAAATGTTACTAAATTGTATTACATTTCTTACACATCATTTCTTACACATCGGGCAAGTAAGACGACTCTTTGTCTTCTCCTCTTCGTTTCTAATTTAAGGTGTCGACTCTAGATTCTTTTCAAGATTCATCTTCCAAGTTCCAATGAAGCAGACTAATTATTTATAATTAAATTAGTTCTATTTCTCTAATTATTGTTTTTTAATTCTTCTAATTATCTACATATTGCTTAGATCAACTGCAAATCAGCTCCTTTTCAATTATTTTTACTTTAATTTCGGGTTTCAAGCATCAGTCCTCTACGAATCATTTTCAATTGTCGTTTCGATTTAATATTATAGGGATTTTGAGAATTTTTGTACATTTTGCCCTCGAAACCAGGGCGGAAAATCTTTACATATTGGTGTTTGAGAAAAAAGTGACGAAATTTATAGCCTTATAGGCGCATTGAGACAAGATTTAGGTCCCTTATTTTTCTTTTTTTTTAGTTCATCCTCGTGTATTTTATTTTTTGAATCATCTTCCGTATTTTTTTTGTTATGGTTATCCTTTTTTTTTTACCCCATGAACTAAATGTAAAGATTGAGAAAAAATAGTATCTTTTGTAATTGTTTTATCTTGTATTTGCTTGCAGCAATTATATTTTGGGTAGAATAATGAGTCTATGTTCTATTCATTAATCAAAAATCTTTTTTTCACAAATCGTTAGTCACATTGTGAAGGCTTCTTGATGAACATTATACTATTAAAACAATAGCCTATTATTTTGACCATAACTAATGAGGTACATAATAAGTGGGATGAATTGTTGATTGAGGTGTGTTAATTGTTATTAACTCGTTTGTATTACTTGTGAAAACGTGCTCTACGTCTTTTTTTTAAAAAAATCAATGGAAATAAGACATTCTTGTACCAGAAGTTGTTTCAAGAAAGATGTTCATTTCAATGTACAAACATTAAATTATACTTAAATCTTGTAAAATTAGAAGGTTTATGGATATAAGAATAATTCTCAGATTTCACGATGTTGTTAATCAATGTTATCAACATCAGTTTATCAACATCGATTAGAGCAGAATATAAATGTGCAGCGGAAAATAAAAATAAGAACACGATTAAACAAAATCAGTTCACAAGTAAATACTTGTGAACTTGGGTGTACAAACCCGTAAACTATATTACTTTCGATTCACGTTCAATACACAATTATAAAGTAATATATGAAAACTAAATATCAAGAAACTTGATACTAAATACTTGTTGCCGGAATGGCAAGATCTTCTCCGTTGGTTACGCAACTTCAAAGATCTTGTTTATCACGATCGTTGGCTCCAAGTAGTATGTCGTGTTCTTCCTTCCTAGTGCGTCTTCTTGCGTCGTGCGTCTTGCGTTCTTCTCCTCAAGAAATCCCTTGCGTCAATCTCTAATAAAAAARCGTCCTTCTCGAAAGATTGTGAATGTAAGAATATTGAAGGTGATCTCTCTTCTCTTGGCTTTGTCTTGTCTTAAATAGAAGAGTCCTAGAGTCCTAAAATTGGTAGAATCCTAAAACCAAATCCTAAAAATAATTTAGGAATAATTAAAGTCTTGTATACAAACTATGAAACAAATCTAGAGTCCTAATTTTAGTTCTCTAATATATTTTGGGCCTAAGAAAGGCAAATACCAAAATAAGGAATTACTCCCAAGAATTAATTTCTCAACAATCTCCCCCTTTTGCCTTTTTGGACAAAATACCCAAGACGCGTGAAAAATGATCAAAGAACTAAAAACTCCCCCTGAATTAGAAACTCCCCCTAAATGAAGTATCCAATGTTGAAAACAAACAAATACGAACAAGCGTCTTTTACATTCTTCTCCCCCTTTTTGTTCTGAAAGCAAAAGGACCTCAACAAACGAGTCCCGAAGCGCCTGGTGCTATGCAACCTGATTATCAAACAAAGTAAACTGGGCTCGGACAAACGGAGCAGAAAATGGAGCCATGTTGGTACTGATGTTGGGAATACCAGAACCAACATCAAACATGACACCAGCTCAAAGAGGCGCCACGATGCCTAAAGAAGGTAATTAGATTCTACTTCACGAAAACACCAACGGGGGATTCGACGCTCAGCAATCAAGCCTCGATTTTGAAATCCCAATAACAGCTCTTTAGCTTCACTCGCCAAGAACCTCGTGGAGATGGAACATTATCAGAATCGAAACTTGGAGAAGAGGCAAAGTTGTCTGCAGGGGATGTTGGTTTCAGTGTCACAACACCATAACCAACATGGGCTGACATGGCAGCTTTGGACTGCTTCTTTTCTCTCTTTGGGTGGAAATTTCTTTATTATTTAGAAGCACAACCTGTTTCTGGAGCTTTGATGGGTGATGGTGAATTCGATATTCTGCAAGAGACTGAAAACTACTACAAAAAAAAATCGAGTGTCGTAGGTAGTAAAATTTGGAGAAAAAAAAGTAAAATTAAGAAAATAATTCCCCAACTCTTTCTCAAAATAAGACACACGATTTCAACTCAACTACTCCATCATCTCAATTTTGTAATAAAAACCACAAGTCCCAACTACAAATTAAAACCGAGATAGAGCTAGATTTTTATAAACCATCACCATAGTTGAACAAATTCTTTGCAAAGCAATTCTCCACTCGCCAAATTAACCTCTTATTACCTGCCCAACCGTCCGATTACAACTCCACTGAAACACGCGGTTAGCAAGATTCAAAAAGAGGATTAAGAGAAATCAAGATAGACAAAAACATAAGAAACAAAACGCACAGCAAGATGGCATCTTCACAAAGTATGAATGTCCTATGGGATGCCTAAAAATCATGACCTAAAAGGTTAAAACAGAACACATTATGATTTCAGTGTTTTGATCCAATGTTGCTTATTATTACTAACAACCAACATTGCCTTAGGTGAAGTCAATGGAAACTTACCCCTTAACCCAAGTTAATGACTATGTCAAGATCTCTCAAGAAGGCGAATTTTAAAGATTGGAGCATTTTGAGTCCAGATTTTCTTCATCCTTGAAGGGATTTAAATCTTTTAATCTTCATCAATTGCTGTTAAACGCCTCTTGTTTTTGGACCTAGGAGAAAACCAGTTTCTGCGGGCAAGTTCCACAATCACCTAATTTCGAAGAGGTTGGTCCTTTTTGTCATTACTTTTATTGCAACAGAGGACCTTATTGCACTTTCAGTCAAACTCAATGCATTAGTATAATGTATGAAAAGAAAAGAAAAATGCATGCAAAATTATACAAATGTTGTGACTGATGTTGATAAGTAGTGTCACAACATCACAACCAACATTGGTTAGACAATGCACATACCGAGATCTCTTCTCAAAGAGAGAAGGTCTCGTAATCAAATGCCTTAGTGAAGATGTCAGCCAGCTGATTATCAGTTCCAATATGTTCAAGGCTAACAATCTTCCTCTCAACCAAATCTCGAATAAAGTGGTACCTTATGTCAATGTGTTTGATTCGGGAAAGTTGGACCAGATTTTTCGAGATATCAATGGCACTGGAATAATCACAGAGCACAGTCAATGTTCTTCTATGTAGACCGTAGTCCTCTATCATTTGATTTATCCACAATGACTGTGTACAAGCACTTCCAGCTACAATATGCTCGGATTTAAGAACATCTTCTACTTGCTTGGGCTCTGTTTTGGAAAGAGACAAAGATTCTCGAGTTTTAGAATGATTAGTAAACAAGCAAACAAATCTTACCATCTCTTTGAAATTTATTTGTCGCTTTCTTGTAGTTCTTTCATCGAGATCTCCAATAATTTGGCTCATAGGATGATTCTTTTGAATTCTTAAGGGGATATTTTTCTGATGTAAGTCAATGGGTTCAGCTGGATTTTCCACACTTTGATTAGAATCTGATTTTGCGGCAGCTGGAGTTGATGTTGTTATCCCCGTATCAACATTGTTACCAACATCACTCAGATTTCTGGGTTCAGCACCTGCATCTCTGTTTTCAATACCTGCACTTTCATCTACAGGAAGTGTGACATTATTTTGAGGATTTTGATCATAAACCAGATCATCCTCCTCAACAGGTTTAAAACCACTCATCAAATCATCAAACTTGACTTTAATCGACTCAATCATGCAACACGTTTTAAGATTAAACACTCTATATGCATGGCTATTTCGAGAGTATCCCATGAAAACACATTTATCACTCTTTGAAACAAGATGATTTCTATCATTTAGCACATAACAAATGCACCCAAAAATATGAAAATTACTCAAATTTGGCTTTTTATCCATCAATAATTCATAGGGAGTAACACAAGATCCCACTCTAAAATACACCCTATTAATTATATGGCATGCAGTGTTCATTGCTTCTGCCCAAAAATGTTTAGTAACACCATTTGAAATAAGCATAGTCCTACACATTTCTAAAAGAGATCTATTTCTGCGTTCGACTATCTTATTTTGTTGGGAGGTGATGGGTGGAGAAAATTCATGAGTTATACCAACTTTGGAACAATATTTTAAAAAGGATGCATTATCAAATTCTTTTCCATGATCAGACCTAATCCTACCAATGTTCACACCAAATTGCACACACAACCCTTTGGCAAGTTTTTTAAATATTTTAAAAGTCTCAGATTTTTCTATTAAAAACTCTACCCAAGTAAAGCGGGAAAAATTATCTACAAGTACAAGAACATACCTTTTACCACCAAGGCTCTCAACTTCAAGTGGTCCCAAAAGGCCCATATGAAGGAGTTCGAAACAATATGAGGTAGTGAGACTTTGTACTATTAGATGTGGCACCCTGACTTTCTTACCTTTCTGGCATGCCTCGTAAACTTGAATGTTTTTTGTGTTGAGATTAGGTAGTCCGATCACAGCATCCTTTTTGACCAAACTTTTCATCATCTTGTAACTGACATGTCCGAGCTTTTGATGCCACACCTCGGCATCACTCAATTGAGATAACCTGCAAAAAGTATCACTTTGGATTTGGTAACAATTATCAGAAGTTCTCTTACCAGTGAGAATGCATGGCCCATTCTCCTTGTAAACTTCACACTTTGCACGATTGATTTTGACACTAAAACCTCCGTCGCACAATTGACTTATGCTGATCAAATTTGCAGTAAGTCCTTCTACCAACAACACATTCTTCAGAGTTACGACGCCGGGAACACGGAGAGTTCCTTGGCCAATGATTTGACCATTTGCGCCTCCACCATATTTTACCTTTCCACCTCGAAATCTGACTATGTTGGAAAGTAGTTCTTCTGAGCCTGTCATATGTTTTGAGCATCCACTATCGAAATACTAGGCTCCAGGGACTAGAGATTTCAAGGAGGTATGTATCATATTGCACTTGATGCTGTTTTTCTTGACCCACACTTGTTTGTATCTGATGTTGGTAGCGCGGTTACCAACATTGGATTCAGCAGTCAGCTTCGACCTTTTAAAATGAGTTTGCTTGCCAACAAGCTTCCAGCAGTATGGTCGTATGTGACCTGGTTCACCACAGTGATGGCACACGTATTGTCTTCTTCTTCTCTTGTGGCGTTTGGTCGACTTCACCTTTTGACTTGAATTTGGCTTTTGAACATGCTTGTATCCAATCCCGTGTTTTGAACAATTCGGGATACACGGTTCCAGAATCTCATCCACCTTGGCCTTGCCTTTGTTGAGGTTTGTGAGGGTTTCTTGGGCCTCCTTCAACTCGGTTTTCACCTTTTATAACTCAACATCCTTCTTGGTGAGCGACGTTTCCAAGCGAACAATTATGTCAAGCTGATCATCCTTTTCTTTGGTTAGCTTTTCTACTTCCTTTGCGAGATCTTTGGCCTTGAGTACCTGTTTACTCCAACTGAKAAACATTTTCTGGTGGTCAATACTCAGCTYCTCYTATTCCTCTTGATAATCAGTGATCTCGGCATTCAGGCACATGATGTTGTCTGCAAGCAAACCAACATGGACATCGTCGTCCCATACAACATGGGTAAATAAGGATGGATCAGGTTCAGTTGATTCGAAATCATTAACATCCTCTGTAGCAACCATGCTCTTCTTCCTCGGAGTATCCATAGTACCTAAATAAGGATCAGTACTTAAAAGATTAAGTAACCCGCTCTAGATGCCAATTGTAAAATTAGAAGGTCTATGGATATAAGAATAATTCTCAGATTTCACGATGTTGTTAATCAATGTTATCAACATCAGATTATCAACATCGATTAGAACAGAATATAAAAGTGCAGCGGAAAATAAAAATAGAGAACACGATTAAACAAAATCAGTTCACAAGTAAATACTTGTGAACTTGGGTGTACAAACCCGTAAACTATATTACTTTCGATTCACGTTCAATACACAATTATAAAGTAATATATGAAAACTAAATATCAAGAAACTTGATACTAAATACTTGTTGCCGGAATGGCAAGATCTTCTCCGTTGGTCACGCAACTTCAAAGATCTTGTTTATCACGATCGTTGGCTCCAAGTAGTACGTCGTGTTCTTCCTTCCTTGCTTTGCCGTGCGTCGTGCGTCTCGGTCTCTTCTTCCTTCCAAAAATCCCGTCGATAAAAAGTGTCCTTCTCGAAAGATTGTGAATGTAAGAATATTGAAGGTGTCCTCTTCTCTTGGCTTTGTCTTGTCTTAAATAGAAGAGTTCTAGAGTCCTAAAATTGGTAGATTCCTAAAACCAAATCCTAAACACAATCTAGGAATAATTAAAGTCTTGTACACAAACTAGGAAACAAATCTAGAGTCCTAATTCTAGTTCCCTAATATATTTTGGCCCAAGAAAGGCAAATACCAAAATAAGGAATTACTCCCAAGAATTAATTCTTCAACAAATCTTATTATAGTTTTTGATGTGCTGCTTATAGTTTGCTTACTATTATTATTTTATTTGTTTTTAACCTAACAAATTCTTGAAAATCTTGAATTGTACGACTTTCAGTATTACCTGCAATTTTATATTATTTTTTGTTTATAGCTACAGTTCTTTCGCCTTTTGGCAAATTGCAAATGATACTAAAAGTTTTGTCTATCTCAAATTTAGGTTTTATCTATTAGTAGATTTTTTTGTTTTTAATTTGATTGTTGTAAAAGTTAAAATATTTCATAGTTTAGCCACCATTTGTATCATGTACTTTCTAAATTTTTTTTGTTATCATATCATTTTCGTAAAAAAAAAAAAAAAAAAAAAAAAAAAAAAAAAAAACAAACGTATTTGATATTTTTATTAACTAGTTATTTCTATCTTGTACCTTCAAGTTATTTATGTTATCTTAACACTTGTTAAAAAAGTATCGGAGGCATTATTTATCGTTTGGGACAGCTTAAATTGTCCAGGACCGGCTCTGAAATCGAGCACAAAATCTTAAACAAATGTATGAGGTTTTGGTGCAGAATGAAGTTGATTCGGTGTATTTTTTGCCTGCAACTTCTAAAATCTACTTATAAACTTCACTATGCTTTTTTTTGTTTATCATATCATTTCGTTAAAAAAAAACGTATTTGATATTTTTATTAACTAGTTATTTCTATCTTGTACCTTCAAGTTATTTATGTTATCTTAACACTTGTTAAAAAAGTATCGGAGGCATTATTTATCGTTTGGGACAGCTTAAATTGTCCAGGACCGGCTCTGAAATCGAGCACAAAATCTTAAACAAATGTATGAGGTTTTGGTGCAGAATGAAGTTGATTCGGTGTATTTTTTGCCTGCAACTTCTAAATCTACTTATAAACTTCACTATGCAGAGATTGAGAAATTGAAATTTGAAAACCGCTGCAATTAGTATTTTTAACTCTCCATTACAGTTACTACCTTAATGAAATTGAAAAGTTACAACCTTGTTAGACTGAAAATAACGGATCGAACCCATCTTCATTTGACCAAAAGGTTTGGGCATTTTAATGTGTCGAGCTCATTCTCCTTTGGAAAATTCAAAAACAAAACTGAATTGGTTCAAAAACAATGCCAAAAAGAGGTCCATGGTCCAAAGAGTAAGTACTAAGTCAGTTGCCAATATTCAAAGCCAGCGCCTATGCCCAAACCCTCAGTTACAACAAATTAGTAAACGGACTTAATCACATGATGCTCAATACAACTTCATTTTTACTTATAAGTGTAATTTTTCTTACATTTTTAATGTGAAATTTTATATACTTGCATTTTCAAATGATTAATTTACACAATTTATTTTTCACTCGCCGAAAATTAATTTTAAGAATACAATTATATACTCAATACGTAGAATAATATTACAACATTTAATTCTGCATAAATTAATTATTTAGCCATTAAATTAGGCTCAACAAAACTAATTTTCTAACCACGTGTAAATAGATTGAGAGACATGATTCATCAACTGATATCATGTCCTCAAGGATTTGATTGAGATTGATTTTGCACAAGTGTTTGTTATCCAGCTTTTGCTTCTTCTTTTTTCTCTCTCTCTCTCTCTTTTTTTTTTCTTTTCCTTTTTTTATCTGTGTTGCTGCGTTTTCGCCTTGTTCCCTTTTTTATGGGGTTAAACCCTCAGGCTTGACGACTATACAAACCAACAACTGAAAAGTGATGTAAAGGTCGAACAAAAACATTAGCGAATAAATTGATTTTTCACTTATTCAATTTTCAACTTTTATGCTATGTTTTGCAAGTGTAATCAAATTCGACGTCAACTGATATTATAAGTACCAAAAATCAACGACATGAGAGACATTGTGACAAATTAAAGATTGCGTATCAAGTATACGCTGTAAATGAACATAGTTTTTGCATGCAACAATTGTGGTAGAACCTTTTCTTAGATGGATAAAATCACTAATGTGATTAACATGTTTTATTTATTTTTTTGTTGTTATTACAAGAAATATGCTTAAATGATGCTACAAAGTAAAATACTAGCGATGAAGGGAAAAAAAAAAAGAAACATTAAAAAAAAACATAAAAATTTGACAAATATATTTAGGAGATATTTATTCTGGCGTAAATGTACAAGTATTAAAGCGAGCATAAAATGGAAAATACCATACTTTTCACACAGGTAATTTTTACACAAACCCAACAACCAGACTCATCTGTTCACAAAAGAATGCTCAAGAGAATTTTTACATTTACCCTTTTAATTTGCTCTATAACTCCAATCATAAATATTTTCAATCAATAACAAATTCTAAAAGGTCCCTTTTTCAGTTTTTCTCCAATCGATCCAAAAAGTGGGGGTCGCCACCACAAACAGCTTCAGCAAACCGTCATGAGGTTCAAGGAGAGAAAAAAACAAAATCACACGTTGGGTGTTTCGGTAGGAGGCCCAGATCGGGTATTCAACAGAGGCTGGAGAGCTTTTACTACAATGCTCATGTTTGGCCGAAAATCAGCTTCATATTGCACGCACAATGCAGCAACTGCAGCCATCTGTTTTGTAAGCAAAATCATTATTATCACGACCAAGAATCAGAGAGATGATATATGATGCTTCATATAGCATTCGTTTACGTAATTTCATTAGATTAGGGTCCAGGGGTATTTTAGTAATTTCACCACTTTTAGAAGGTAGAAGTTTCCTTGGTTAATACTTTTTCTTTATCAAAATTGCCACAAATTAATAGTTTATTTAAAAGTTGGTGTAGTATTTTATTGAGTTAATTGTTACGAATAACTTCCATTTTACTTTGTCAAATTTCTCATAATTCTAGCTCAAGCTTTTAGACTCGAATAACTTTCATTTGTTTTATGAGTTCCATCTGTTAATTTCTTTTTTTTTTCTTCTTACAATTAATACTATAACTTAGGCTTCAAACATTTTTTTTTTTCAATTAAATACTCCAACTACCATTTTTTCTTTCAAAAATGGCTTCCGACGACTTTTCTTAGCCAAAATGGTATCTGGCAAATAGGATGAAATTCCTTGGTCCATGTACTCAAGTATGAGATTTCATAAATGAACAAGAATCCAATTTTAAGTTACATTATACTATTACTATTATTATTATTATTATTATTATTATTATTATTAAAAAAACTGGGTTACCTTTGCAACAGCCTTAGGAGGATATTCTCCGTTGAGTCTGGCATCGACACACTGCTTTACCTTATCCTCGCTTAGCTTAGGTGTCGCCTGATTCCAAATTTGCCCATAAATCAGTTACATGCACATGGATGAAAATTCTTGAAATTAAAAATAATCACTAAAAAACAATGTCATTACCCATGTCACGAGACTCTGTTGTCCCCTCGGCAGTGTATGATCGACCGGTTTACGGCCCGTCAAGAGTTCTAAGAGCACCACACCAAAGCTGTAAACATCACTCTTTGAACTTAGTTGCCCAGTCATTGCATATCTGCCAATTTAAAAAAAAAAGCAAATCAGTTAAATTCGTTCATCTCCAAAAAAAAGTAGTAATAATGATAATAATAATAATAATAATAATAATAATAATAATAATAATAATAATAATAATAATACACATACTCAGGGGCATGGTAACCGAAAGTCCCAAGAACGCGAGTAGAATGGAGACGAGCTGCCATGTCAGGGGCTTGATTGGACAAATCGAAATCCGCAATCTTAGCAACATCATCATCATAAAGTAAAACATTGCTGGACTTGATGTCACGATGAATAATATGAGGCGTTGCCTTCTCATGCAAGTATTCTAGTCCTCTGGCAGACCCCACAGCAATTTTAACTCTTTGGGCCCACGACAGGACGGGACCTGGCTGTGCACCTTTGACACCTTTTCGACCTACATTAACAGCTTAAATTAGTTTTCCTACTAAACAAGATTAATAAATAAATAATATCTGCAATGAAATAAGCAGTGTTATCAATGGCGGATGGCGGGTCATGGCGGCGAGGCCAAAAACCGCCATAAAAATATGGCGGATGGCGTTGCGGGATATGGCGGAAGGTATAGCGGGCAAAAAAATAAAATATTATATATATATTTATACATACAAAAATACTTCAAAATAACAACATAATCATAAAAAGCAAATCAAACACTAATTAAATGTCTCTATTCCTCTTCTTCAAAAATGGATCAAAAACAGAAAACAGGGCAGGAGCAGGAGAAAAACAGAAAGAAAAAAAAAGTAAAAAAGAAATGAAAAAAAAAAAAAAAAACTGGAAATAAAATATCAAACCAAAATCTATAATCATCACAATCTCTAAATTAAGGAAAAAGAAAATGAAAAAAAGCAAACAGGAGAAAAAAAAAAGGAAAAAACTTGAACTAAAAACTTTCCCGGAGGTTGGGTCGCCGGAGGGTGGGTCGGCGGAGGGTGGCGGTTGCTGTGCGTGGGGGTCAGGGGTTAGGGTTTTTCAAAAAAAAATTCGTACTTTCTGTCTGCTCTCTCCCGTTTGTAAAATGGGAATGTGTTAGGGTTTTATAAAATGGGGCAAGGGAGTCAACGGGTCAGAGTTTTTTTCCCATTGTGCCTCTCAAGATGGGTTAAAAAGGCCCCAAAACCCGCCATGGCCGCCACGCTCATGGCGGCCGCCATAGCGCCGCCACGCCCAAACCGCCACAAACCCGCCATAATATGGCGGCGCGGCAAAATTCCGCCACGCCATGGCCGCCATTTGATAACACTGGAGATAAGAAACAGTGATTGGACATTATGAAAACTGTGTTTCAGGCATATATAATGAACTCAAAGGCCAGGTTATATCTGAACATTAATGAACTAAGGCAGGAAATTGCAGAATAATTGGATATACACGAGGTCAATACTTTTGTAGATGAATGAATAAACATCATATGAATAATCAAAGACCTACAACTGTGACAATCAAATAAAACATACACACCAATTTAAGACTTCACAACATCATATTGATTTACTTTTAGTCATTATTTAGTGTTGCTTATCACGAATTAGGTAAATAAAAAGAAGGGTTAATTACATAAAGTACCGCTGAGGTTTTACCTAATTAATTTTTAAAAAACTTTCAAACGTACAAAAAAACACCCATGAAGTTTTATTTTATCATACATTTACCCCTTAATAAGTAAAATATTTTCAAAAAAAAAAAAAAAAAACTTCACATTTATAAAAACATTACAGTCAGTCCCTTGATTTTATCACCAAATCAAACCTCGGGGGTATTTTTTGTACTTAGGTCAAAATAAAGGTTAATTACAAAAAGTACCATTGAAGTTTTACCTGAATACCAAAAAAAAAAAAAAATACCCATGAGGTATTATTTTATCCAACATTTTTTACCCCCTTCACAAGTAAAACCATTTCAAAAAAACCCTTCAAAATTTATAAAAATATTACAGTTAGCCCCTTAAATTTAACACTTAATCAAACCTCATGGGTATTTTTGTAATGTTGCTGGGGATTTTTCGTAATTAAATCAAACCTCAAGAGTATTTTTTTGTAATTATCCCCCGAAATAACATATTGGAATAATTGAGGCTAACTCACCATGAAGAATGTCGTGCAGGGACCCATTAGGAGCGTACTCATACGCCAGGACACGGAGCCCACCGTCCACACAGTAACCAAGCAGCCCAACAACATTCTCGTGCTTTAGTCTCGATACCATAGACACTTGTGATAGAAACTCTTGGTCTGGCTGCTTGCTTGAGTCCAACTTCTTAACCGCCGCAGCCTGTCCGCTTTTCAAGACTCCATGGTACACTCTTCCGTACGATCCCTCACCGATCAAAGATTTCGAACCGAAATTATCGGTAACGTCCTTAAGCTCGTCTACCGGAATGGCGGGGACAGAAATTGGCTGCATGTTAATTGTCTGTTTGTCCTTTTGTGCTGTTTCTGTTGCATGATATCCAGCCGGGTTGCCTAAACAAAAAATTATTTATTTAATAACAGTAAATAAGAGGGTATTTATTTGATCAGAAAATAAAAACACAAAATCCTAATCTTTATTATTTTGAATTTAAAATGTAATGGAGCATACAGTATATAACTTCTATACATTAATAATCTTGGGACAGCTAATATTTTTTCATTTAGAGAGATTAAGAAATATTATTTTAGTGGGGTTATTAACTAATCAAGTATTATATCATTGAGGTTTATTAAACTGACATCAAGAATTTTTATTTTTATTTTTTTGACAAGCTTATTTGCAAGACAGGATAAATAAACAAAATCCAGTCGGATAAAATAAAATTAAAAAAAAATCTCATTTATTCAACAGATGAGAAAGTAAGAATAGAAACGTAACCTGCAGCGTGGGTTGTTGTGTATGCCCCATTACCAGCAACCTTATGCATGTCATCATCCTCGCAACAACCGAAGCAACTCATGATGTGCTAACCTAAAATGTATCTAGAAACAAAGAGCACTGTTATGATCAATTGCTCAAAAAAGTGTGATTTTTCACATTATAGCTTCTCTTCACCTTAAACACCAAAATTAAGTCCAATGTAATAAAAGACATAATAACAAGTTTTATAACAATAAAAATAATATTTTTTTAGCAGTGTACTATGTTTTTGGAAAATGACCAAGTCATGAAAAGTATATTAGTTAATATTATTAAACTGCGTTAAGCAAGCCTTAAGCGACGAGTTCGAACTTGAGAAATTCGCCTCAAAAACAACCTTAAATTCACATTTTTCTAAAGGAACATAAATCAAGTTGAGGAAATGACTAGAAAAGTGTATATACACAATAGTTAGAGCCTGGTGAACTTCAAAATTCAATCAAATGATATTTAGATTATCCAATTAATTTACCAGGCAAAATTATAATCTATTCGATCCACCATCTACAGCCCCTATAAAGAAAATCATTAAATACTAGATATTAAACTCACACAAAAATTAAAAAAATAAAATAAAAAACCCACCATCTACAGCCCCTATAAAGAAAGTCATTAAATTCTAGATATTCAACTCAAACAAAAATTTATAAAAAAAAAAACATAGGCAACCTCAACAATTTACCAGACGACATGAAAAAAAGCAATTCCAGGAAAGCAGACAGAGAGTTTTAAGTAAGAATTAAGCATTTAAAAAAATATATTCATTTGTACACATAAAATAAATAAATAAGCAGAATCTTTCAAGGTTAAGTACCTTTTAGAGACAAAATTGAGAAACCCAGAACAATAAAGATGATCTAAAATCCTTGAAGCAAAAAAAAAAAAAAAGCACAATAAATAAAGTCTGCCTAAATTCACAGAAACGGCTCACCTTTCAATTGTTCTGATAAGGAAACGAGTAACTGTTGAAGATGATGCTTGGAAAACTGTTAAAATGCTAACAAGCGAATATTGTGAATATCTCTTTATTGATGGTAATATAGAACAAGGGTGTGAACACTTTATTAAAGGAGAAAAGGCAAAGCGCGTGGCGTTCAGTTGCTAATAATTTTCTTGATAAATCCTGGAAAATGTATATGAGGAGAATTCAGTAGTTTGCCTTTGTTGCGCTGTCCGTGTCTTTAATTTGACCAATTTGCAGCTGTATTAAAAATGAAATGACTACAGAAAAATAAAAAATAAATTAATATAAAAATACTAGCGTAATAAAATTACTTTCAGTAAAAGTTGTGTGGCGCCGTCTCATATAACTTTTTGAATATAAATAAAAGAGAATAAAATTATTATGTTTATGTTTGAATTAAAATACTAAATATCATCGATTCACTTTTTTCTTTCTAGAAAAGTTCGAGGATTTTTCCTTTTATATATGTTGTATATTTATTAATTTGCTGGTTTTCATGCGTTTATAGTACGACTACATACACCACTCGGTATTTGGCGAATGAGAATAGACTTGAATAAAATACTAGTTTTGAATTTTCTATGTAAGGTGGATTAGATTAGTTTAGTTTAGGTTTCACATGGATAGATGAATGTTTGTTAGACTAAGCCGAGGGTCAAGGCAAAATATTAGTATATTTATATAAAAGAAATGTGTACTGCTGGACTAGAATTTCAAAAATCTAGAGTACTTTGTTTTGTTGTACACAAGCAATGATTGTACAATTTTAAAATGACATTTGACCTGTCTTCCTCGTGAAATTCACTTATTATTTGTGTTAATTAGGGGTACCAAATTGGTGGTGTCAGACTCTTATCGAGGCGGCACGATAAATACAGGTACGAACACGGCATGATAAGTTATCGTGCCTATAATCTAAACTCGAACACGGTACGATAAAATCACAAAAAGCACGGTACGGTACGATAGACACGTAAACAAGAATGCTAAATTTATTTAATTCGACCCGTTAAGCACATTAGCCCATTAATTATATGATTTTCTTAATAAATGTAATACATATCTATAAAACTATAAATACAAATTGTCAAATACATTTAAAATTATAATATGACAATGTACTAATGATAAATTAAAGATCACAAATACTAACAATGAGTAAATGAATATAAAAAAGGGAAGTTAAAATATTATCAGGCCTTATCGTGTTTATCGGGTTAGCGCGTTATCAACCCGTTATTTAACGTGTCTTATCGTACCAGCCCGATAAGGCCCAAACCCGGTAAGCCTCGGCCCAAACTCTATTATTTCGTGTCGTGCCTCATATTGCCACCCTAGTGTTAACTGGCTGCCTTGTGCAATTAATCTGATCTGTCCTAATCATTTTGCGTCGCTTCTAATCTTAAGTAATCATGTAATCATAATATTATTATTATGAATTCAATGTAAATATTTTGGGCTGGAAATAAACGTGGGTCGTTTGGCCGACGATAGCAGAGATTTTTTTTCTCTCGTCGAAGTGTGTGTATTTGGTGTTGTGTTTGTGTGAGCCGTGAATAGAGCTGGCAAACCCGGACTAGTTTGAAATTTATCGGGTCGTGATTTTATCTTCCCAAACTCGGCTCATCATAGAAAATGCAGTGTATTTGACGGGTTGATTCGGGCCAACCCAACCAAATGGTCATATTGAGTCGGGCCAAAAACGGCCCAATTTTTTTGGGCCAGGAATTCTAAGGCCCAAACCCGACTGAATTCGAGTCGGATCGGGCCAAAAATTGTCGGGTCTAGCCTTGAGGAGGAAGTGAGAGAGACTATTGTTTTAGCAAAAATAAAACCTAAGAGCATTTTATTAGATGCTACACTTAATGTTGCATTTGTATTAGTTTTATTGAGATTTATAAAGTTTAAAGTAAGATTTAGAGAATTCTGATTTTCGGAAAAAGAGGTTATTCCAGTAGTGTCAAATCATATCTAGTTGACGACTGCTTAGTTTTTATTTTTTTTTATTGTGAAGAATATGATATTATGTGTATTAGTAGTTGTGTGGGGATGATGTGAATGTTTTGCATGATTGTTAATGCATAATACATCTCCAACATATAGAGGTGTTAAATCGGTTAAAAATCGGTCGGTTAATTAACCGGCAGTTATTAATCGTCGGTTAAACTAAATGGTCAAATCTTAACCGTAATCGAACCGGCAGTGAACCGGTTAAGGTCGGTTAACCGTCGTTTTTTTAAAAAAATTAAATTTAAAAACTTAAATAAAATTTGAATAATTGAGATGAATGAGAAATTTAAATGGAATTAAAATGAGATAAATATATGAGAACATAAATAAATTTTGAATAATTAAATTTTTGAAGTAAAAAGTTTTTAAAAAAATATTTTTAAAAAAGGACCTGATTTTTATTCTAATACTCGAAATTAAAATTAAAAAATTTAACTTTTAATATTAGAATTAATCTACCTACGTATCCTTGTAAAGGAATCAAAGTACATGTAGTTCAATTTTTTCTTTTTTTAAAAAAAAATTTAGTTTAAAAAAAATGACTTGATTTTATTTCTAATAATAGAAATTAAAATTAAAAAATTTAAAATATTAGAATTAACTTGCCTACGTAGCCTTGAGAGTAATCAAAACCCACGTAGTTCTTATACTTACCTTCTTATCTACGTTATGTGGATAGTGGAGG
The DNA here is from genome assembly GCA_014905375.1 of Phtheirospermum japonicum. Taxonomy (NCBI): domain Eukaryota; kingdom Viridiplantae; phylum Streptophyta; class Magnoliopsida; order Lamiales; family Orobanchaceae; genus Phtheirospermum; species Phtheirospermum japonicum. The sequence continues at coordinate 1,053,191 of BMAC01000028.1, read as the reverse complement.
AGACTCGTCTTCATTTATTCATCATGTTCGTTACTTCCCGAAGTGGTATCGTAATGGTCTCACTTTTCACATTCATACAATTACATTTCTTGTTTTCGTTTTTCTGCTTTGACCCAATCATTCATTAACATTTGATTTTCAAAAATTTTGGGCAATAAGTTAGACCGACGATCATCTAACACAAAGCCTCCCGTGCTGAAAGCTTGTTCAACAGAAATTGTTGAAACAGGAATGACGAGAACCTCCTTGGCAATCCTAGAGGGTGTAGGAAAAATAGTAACCACTTTCGACCAAAACTGTACAAGATCGTTAGTACCATCGGGTTTTTTCGGGATACTTCCCAATTTAAAAGCCCCTAAATAACTTTCTAATTTCATTGTTCGACTAGCACTAGCCCTTTGCCGTTTTCGCTTAGTATTCTCGATCAACCTCGTATATGAGGCTAGAGCTTGTCGAGGGTCGTTGAACAATGGTCTTGCATTAGAAGTGGTGGCAGAAGGGGAAGGTGACACATTAACATCACTAGAAGATTGATTATATTCATTAAAAATATGTAATAAAGATTGTTTTGTTTGGTGAGCAATAGTATAAGGGCTAGAAATTTCAATATTTGAAGTTTGTAAAGAAAAGTCCTAATGCTTCATAATAAACTGTAAGTAAACTTTCTAAACCATCGACCCGATAATCTGGGTCTAAAGTTTTTGCAATCAAAAAAATATCGGAAATGTAGAGAAAATATTTGACCAATTTACTCAACATACTAGCAATACATTCACCGAATTCAGTCGAATCGAGTAAAATATTACTAATAAGTACAATTTGAATACATTAATCAAGAAGTAGTGTGGAGGTAGGATAATAAACATCAGATAAAGTCACGGTGGCGTCATTAAACTTTTTTAAAAAGGAATCATATTATAACAATCATTTCACGCATTGGTATATAAAATGAAATTGACATCTTGATTAACAATCATCCCACGCATCTCTATATTCAAAACATTAAGCAATTTACAAGTAGAGTTCTAACGATTTGCCACATCAATTGAAATTTTTTTTTGGATGTAAACCATTATTTCGGCAATATTTTCGCCATTTTTTTGCAACAAAATAGTGTTTTGAATATGAAATACCGCACTCCTAATCGAAACAATTTTAGATTTAAAAGTAGTTAAATCATGTTGAACACATAAATTCAAAATATGACAAGTGTATCTAACATGAAAAGATTTACCGTCAATAGAAGGTTGACAAAAAGTTTTTAAACAAATCTAAACCTAGTCGTATTAGCGGCGGCACTCGAATATCTAAATTATTATTATTCAACCCTAGTTTCTTGAATTTACTGCCAATTAAACCCAACAATAATCATTAATTTTGAAATCAACCCAAATATATAAATATTTACAATTCAATCCTAAATTTTGAATTAATTGATAAATAAACCCAGACTAATTCTAATTTTTACAAACGAATTCAAATATCTAAATAATTGAAATTTAATCCTAATTTCTTAAATTAATTGCTAATTAAACCTACAATAATCATATTCTTGATATTAACCCCAAATATATAAATATTTATAATTCAACCCTAAATTTTAAATTACTTGATAAATAAATCCCAAACTAATCCTAATTTTTGAAAATGAACCCAAATATCTAAATAATTATAATTCAACCCTAATTTTTTGAAACATTCCAAATTAAACTCTAATTTCAAAATCAAACCCAAATATCTAAATAATTATAATTCAACCCTAATTTTAAATTATTTACTAATTAATCTCAACAATAATCAATATTTTCTAAATAAAATCACAATTATATATATTAACAATGAATTTAGAAAATTAAACAAAAAATAAAAAAATACCTTGATGGTGGCTGACGGAAGGTGGTGGCGTCGCGGTGGTGGTGCTATCAATTCCATCATGGTGGTGGTGGTGCTCGCCGATCTCCTCTCCTCCGCCGATCTCCTCCGCACTGCGTTTTTTTTTAAGGTTTCTGTGCAGAAACAGATTGGGGACGGACGGACAGACTGCCTTTAATTCGAGAACATTGACTGCCTAAATGGCCGTCGACAATATTTTTTTAAATTTTGCTGATGGGTCTTTACCCATCAACATCTTTTTTTTAAATATTACTGATGGGTTCTGACCCGTCAGCAAACTCGTCGCCCAAAAAAAAATGTTGACGGGTAAATCGCTGACGGCCCTTGCCCATCAGTAACCCGTTAGTATTTGTTTTCCCATCAAAATTCATCAGCGTATGTTGACAATGTTTTGACCATCAGCATTTTCCGTCAGCATTAGCCTGATTTTTTGTAATGACAAATGTGAGAGAGGGGCGGCGGGTGAAAAACACTAAATATGTGTGTGTGAAATAATTAGAATTTTTTAAATGTAGGGGTGTTTTTTTTATAGTTTATATTATAATTGTGATTTGATGGGATGTATTTTATTAAATTGAAATAAAATAAAGTTACATAACTATTTGAGAATTAAAATTATTTTAAGTGTATCGTATAAGAATCATCCCTTGTAATATTGCATAACTATTTGTGAGAAGACATAAATACACGATAAATTATGTACGTCATGATTACAATAAGCATTATGTAAAATGCACACTAACTGAAATACACTTTATAAAAAACATTGCATGATATATACACATATACACATCACATTACACAATGCACACAACTTTATATTAGTGATGGTAATATTGCATGACTGCCAAATATAGACATACATTGTATTACAAACTTAATGCAACAAACAAAATGCACATAAGGTCAATGTGCATCATTTTCCAAATTGCATGATACAATAATAATAATTAAAAACTAAAATAATTTATAGGTTATTGTCGTGGCAAAAGTTGTATGAGAGGTGAATATTTTATCCAGAAATTCAATCACTGATTTTAAAGAAATAATAATAAAACATATATCCTATAGACCTTTTAATTAAAAAAAAAAGTGGAATTAGCTAAAGATCGGTTGCGAATAGGGCCAATAGACGCACACAAAAACTTTAGTACGACAAACTATTAGGTACTAGTGTAAATCCCGCGATTTTCGCGAGCAAATATAAGAACGATATAAAAATATAAAATTTATTTTTTTTTTAATTAATTTCAAAAAGTAAGAATCAGATGTTTATATTTTATATTGTCTTCATTGTAACATAAATGTCATCGATGTTACTAAAAAAATAATATCAATTTGTGATTTGCATTGGTTTAGACACTAAGGTTTTAGAACTATGCGAGACAATAAAAAATTGAGCTATTTTTACAAAAAAAGTGCAAGTGAGTGTTTTATATCTCTGTAACTTTCGAAATGTAATAATTATATATTTGTAAGATTTTCAATAGATATAAATTAAATTCAAAGAAAAATAACATCTTCTTTAGAGTAATTAGTTGTTTATATATATATATATAATATATTCGTATAATATGTAATTTATATTACATATAAATTAATAGAAATTACAAATGGAATTGTGAAACTGTGAACAAATGGAGTTGAATTGTCAAGACTGACAATTTATTGATAGTGTAAAATTGTTGATAACACTCTGGAGGATAAGAAATAAAGGAACTTGAAGAGAAGTTACTGATAAATATACATACATACATTATATATATATATATAGTATTAAGTTCAAATGAGAACCATATCCATATATGTGAACGTAGGGTCAATTATAGGCCTTACATCTAATTAAATGGATGAATCAAATTTTTTGTGTATTTTCTTATTTAATTAAAAGAATTAAGATTGTATAATAAAAACACTACTGGTGTATATAACTGAAAATATTAATAAAGTACCGTGATTGTATAATAAAAGCACTAGTTCGCAGGTTCGCATATAATGACATGGTTCTATTTGAACCCACCCCTATATATATATATATATATATGTATGTATGTATGTATGTATGTATGTATGTATGTCAGCTGCCAAGTTTATGTGGATAAGAGTTTTAAGGCATCCTAGTTGAAGCCGTTTTTATATTCAAAATAAAACAAAGATAACCATTATAGAACAAATATTGCAATCTTGCCATCTCAGCATGATAGACAATAGTATATGCTCGCAAACTATGTACATTCATCATTTATGTGTTTGCTCCTGAATCGCTTTCCTCTTTCTTATGCAAAAGACACTATTCATTATCGTTGTTCACGATCTTTCACTTGTAGAAAATTAAAATAAAGCACATCACTACAAAAAATCCTGATATACTAACGGAAATGATGACGAGCAAAAGACCGTCAACATTACTAGCGGGTTTACTGTCGGAAAATCTTCCTGGCAGGTTTGCTAATGGGCAAGGCTGTCAGCAAATATATCCGACAGCAGCCCGTCAGAGAAAGAGCGGGAATTTATCCCGCTTAATTATCCTGACGGGCTAACCCGTCAGGATATAATTTTTAATTATATATATATATATA
>BMAC01000028.1:1027979-1046215 GCA_014905375.1 Phtheirospermum japonicum | reverse complement strand
CATATAAAATAATATTATATATTTATAATTTATTTAATTATTTATAAAATAAAATATATAATTATATTAATTATTTATAAATATAATATAATATAAATTATACATTTATAAATATAATATAATAATTATATATTTATAAATAATATTATATATTTATAATAATTATATATTTATAAATAATATTATATATTTATAATAATAATATATTATTATTTATATAGAATATATAATAATATATATTTATAAGGGAAAATTCCCAAATAGTCATATAGCATAGTAACAATATCCCTTAAAATCCTCTAAATCTTTTTATTCCTATAAAGTACAAATGCATACCATATAATCCTAAGATTAATAATATATTGACGAATCTGCCCCCAAAACGTGAACAATCAATTAAATCTCACCGATGGAAAGAAGAGAAGATTGAGCAATCTGCATGGTCCTAGAGCATGATTCACGCAATAAAGTACATTTCACACGGCAAGAAAACAAATTTCTATCCATCTTTCGATGGTTTTTTCATTTGCAACACAATCCATGAATTTGTATTCCCGCGAGTATCACATAATCCATATTTTGATTCTGATTTGCATGGGTTTTAGAAATGAAAACCGACACTAAGAGGTTTTCCATTGATTTCAAGCGTGACTTTTCTGAAATTTCAAGCTTCAAAGGAAGGGGTTCTTCAAGGAAAGGTCTCGGCTTACGGAGAAGCAGTGGGGATCTTTTCTGTAAAGTGAAAACTGAATTTTATTATATTGCACGACTATCACCATGACTTATCAAGCATCCGTCGGATAAGTACACGATATCAAGCATCTTTTTGTAACCATGACTTATCCTATTCCAAAATAATGTTTTTTTTATTCTTCTTGGTAGTGTATTTCAACATTATTCCACGTCGTTCGTAATTACTCAACTGTCGTCCGTTCAGTCAATGTAGTTTGTTTTTATTTATTCCAATGCAATCAATGTAGTTTAGTATTTTTCGTATTTTTGTTAGTTTAATTAGCCATCTTCCATTGTAACTATCTCATCTTTTGTCAATGTAGTATTCTTATCTTTCAGAGTAGTTTGGAATTTATATTTCAAGTTAACAAATTCAAATTATTTCAAGTTACATGGTATTGTGTAAATTCAAAGTATTTGACAATCTCTAAACTCAAGTCACAATTTGCTATTTTTGAAGTTTGTAATATCATGATATTTAACAAATTCCAAACTTCATTGTAGTTTGCAAAATCAGGATTTCAAACTGTACTTAATGCAGTTTGCTATTTCTAATTCGTAATTTTTATTTGTTTTTTAGTTCGTAATTTTCATCTATTTTTTAGTTCGTACAATAACATAACGAAACAGTCGTAAATTACTCAATCAATAGTGTGGAATTTTTAAAGTTTGTTGCACCCATATTTCCGTATGATATAGTAGTTTTGTATTTCATCGTATTATTCAGAGTAGTCCAAGTTACATGGTAGTTTGTAAATTCAGAGTAGTTTCGTATTTCATCATATCATGATATTTAACAAATTCCAGACTTCAGAGTAGTTTGCAAAATTAGGATTTCAAACTGTACTTAATGCAGTTTTCTATTTTAATGTTTCGAATGGAGATTATGTAGTTTGCTATTTTCCTTCGTACTATTGCAGTTGTTAGTGAATGTTTTTTTTCACACCACATAATATAACATTGTCTTTCGTAGGTTCGAACTATATAGTGACTTGTAATTTTTTTCACGATTTTTTTAAAACAACTATGTCATTAAGTTTTATGGGATAAATACACCCGTTAAATCGGAGCTTGTGCTCATTTAATTTGGTTGGAAATTGCAGTTTTGTTTTTCCAACCATGAAATTTTTGTAAAAAAAATATTTGCGCCAAAACACTTTCGTATTGCTGTTTCATTGTTCGATGTAGTTTGCATTTCACGTGGTAAACCGGTCTTATGGGCGTGTAACATGGTAGAGTAGATGGAGTTCATCAGTAATGGGACTTGAGTTTATTTCAGAATCTCAAAGCATTTCTTTGAAATTTTCTTGCTCATCTATTTCGTTATCCGATTAATAACTCAGACATAGTAGTTTAGAATTACAGTTTCGTAGTTCGTAATTCTCTACAAACATCGAAAACCCCTGGTAATYTTATTTCGGAGGAGTTTATAATTAACTGGGAAAATTGACAGAGTAGTTTGGATTTCAGAGTAGTTCAGTATTTCGAATAAATATAATATCTGCACCACATATATTACTCTCTCGAATTAATAATCCAGCCAAAGTAGTTTATATTCCAGTTTCATATTTCGACGTAGTTTGGATTAATGAGTAATTCAGTTCCGTATAAGAGCGGTTTCATGTTCGTATGCAGGTCATTCGACTTTGTGGGCAATTGCYATTTTTGCTATTCCAACCACTGAGTTTTACAAATAATACATATGCGACAAAGTAGTTTGTTAGTGCGTTTTCATATTTCGATGTAGTTTACCATTCACTAGCTAAACCRCTCTTATTCGTGTGTAATATGGCAAAGTAGTTAYCATTTACCAAGAATGGGTTTTGACATTAGTTCAGAATTTCCAAGCAACTCTTTGGAACTTTCTTGCCCGGCCATTTCGTTTTCCGATTAACAAGTCAGACAGAGTATTTTATTATTASATTTTCGTAGTTTGTAATATTTTACAATCCACACAAACCCCTGGTAGRGTTAGTCCTGATGAGTTTAACTAGGAAATTTGACAGAGTAGTTTGGAATTCAGAGTAGTTTAGTATTTCAGTAATTAACTGGGAAACTTAACATAATATCTGCAGCATATATATTACTTTCTTGAAATAATAATCCTGCCAAAGTAGTTTCGTATTGCAGTTTCATATTTCCATGTAGTTTACAACTCATTGTGTATAACCCTCAATTAGGTTTGATATTATTTCAAAATTTCCAAGTAATTTTATGGAAATTACGTGCCRAGCTATGTCATTACCGGTGTGTTGATTAACAAGTCAGGCACAGTAGTTTAGTATTGCAGTTTCGTCATTCCTAATAGATTACCGTCAATGCAGATCCCTGTATGGTTATTTCGGGAGAGTTCAAAATTCATTGGGAAACTTGACAGAGTAGTATGGATTACAGAGTAGTTTAATATATTAATGTTTGCAACATATACATTACTTTCTCAAATTAATAATCCAAGGTCATGTATTTTCCACAAAAACACCTCTACAATGGTTATTTGACATTGCGCTTAGCACTTTCACATTTGGTACTAAAACTGTTTGAACATAATATATTTGACAATACATGATGTACTACACCAGAGTAGTTCAGAATTATCACAATATTATAGCTCATTTTCACATTTCCCAAGAGAGTAGTTTYTATATTGTTACATGGTAGTTTGTAACATTCAYATTTTTACCATGCACTTAACACAGTTCATAGTGTTAAAATACATTTATTGTAGGCATCAAACAACAAAAAATATTTCACACAAAATGCCATCGTTTATAGTGTTAAAATACATTTATTTCACACAAAACGCCATCAAATAACAAAATATATCATGATTATACTAGGCACAAGATCTGTCAAAATACTTTTTGTTTCGTACAACCCACCAACGTACACACATTCTCTTCATGCTCAAGCTTACATCAGACATCATCATTGTAAATTCACTACTAGTCGTTCTCATCGACACAAAATACACACTAAATTATATTAGTGTACAGAGGTTCAAAAATTACAAAAAAGTTGGTGTGACTAATGCTTCAATGATTTCGGCCTTGAATCTATTCATTACATCACTGACAACTTCAACTTGAAAGTCTAGGTTCAACACTACATGTTCCATTGTAAATTTACTACTAGTCGTTCTCATCGACACAAAATACACACTAAATTATATTAGTGTACAGAGGTTCAAAAATTACAAAAAAGTTGGTGTGACTAATGCTTCAATGATTTCGGCCTTGAATCTATTCATTACATCACTGACAACTTCAACTTGAAAGTCTAGGTTCAACACTACATGTTTCCATGAAGTAGCATGTAAATATCGCACAGTCGTTCCTATGGAATTCACACAAACATTTAGTGTTGGTGTGTATATAGATCAATTCATGTTTACAAAATTAGTCCGCATATTAAATTTCTCACGTTTAGCCTTGTGAAGGCAGCCCATTAACCGGGATCACAGGCAGTTGACATTGTTGCGTCGAGAGCTGGAGGTTTATTTTTGCATTTTCACTAGACTTAGCATCGATGATCGTCTTCTGGCAAGGACACAAAAAAAGAAACATGCATTACATTTTAAGCGTAATAAACCCAAAAAACCCTTTGGAGACAACATATACTTCTAGTTTTGAAATATCGAAAACAAATCCATCCCCAACATTTTTTCTAATATTGCAGTCCCCGGGAAACAGAAGTTAGTACAGTTTGAAATTCTCAAATTACATACTACTCTGAAATTTGGAAATTGTTCCTCAGAATATGATGATATCATGATATTCCAAACTCAATAAAAAAAAACATGTTATACAAATATGAATTTGTTAAATACTGTGGATTTTCAAGATTTCATAATTTGACAAAATTCAAAAATACCAAACTGTAAATTGAATTTACAGTTTGTTAAAAAAATCTGCTTTTATATACTACCTAATTACTTGAACTACTCTGAACTCGTTCACTTGAACTAAAAAATCCAAACTACTCAGACCCCAAAAATAGTATTTTTATCAGGCCGTGCTGAACCACAAACCCTTAGCAGGCATAACAAATTACATAATATAGCAGAAAGGCATATTCATAAACAACAGATCATGGAAATAGACAGAGTTCATTTTCGGCAACCGTCGCAAATGAAACAGATTTGGGGAGTCCACCAATGACATCAAACCAAATATAAACTACATACTACCCCGTCAACTTCAGAATATAAAACTCAGTACTATTTCAAACTACTTAGGAACACAATACTATATTTTCCAGCACGTTCACTGCTCTCATTTCACACAAAATCAAAAAACAACACATACAATTATTGAACCAAATGCCCAATGCATCCTCTACATAAAAAATCTCCAAAATTATCCAAAAATACCATTCTAGACAATATAACAAACTACATGAACTGAACTTGAAAACTTTCAACCACCTAGGTAGAACCCAAATGAAAACACAGACATTAACGAATCCAAAAAAAACCTTCGCAAACTGCCATAGAACGAAGGAAAATAGTTAACTACATAATCTACATTGGAAACATGAAAATAACAAACGGAAATTTAGTACAGTTTGAAATTCTCAATTTTCAAATTACTATGAAGTTTGGAATTAGTTCTTCAGAATAATATGATATCGTGATATTCCAAACTTCAAAAAAAAAATCATGATATTTAAATCTGAATTTGTAAAATACTTTGAATTTGTTAAATAACATGAAATTATGAACTTCATAAAGACCAAACTGTAACTTGAATGTATAGTTTGTTAAAAAATATTAATTTTAAACTATCCTGTAACGTGAACTACTCTGAATTTTTTCACCTGGACAACATATTACAAACTACTCAAACCACAAAATAATATTTTTCTCAGGCCGTGCTGAACCAAAAACCCTTTAGAGACAATATATACTACTTGTTTTGAATATCGAAACAAATCCATCCCCAATATTTTTTCTAATATTGAAGTCCCCGACAAACAGAAGTTAGTACAGTTTGAAATTCTTGAATTACATACTACTCTGAAATTTGGAAGTTGATCCTCAGAATATGATGATATCATGATATTCCAAACTTCAATAAAAAAACATTTTATAAAAARATGAATTTGTTAAATACTGTGGATTTTCAAAATTTCATGATTTGACAAAATTCAAAAATACCTAATTGTAACTTGAATTTACAATTTGTTAGAAAATTTGCATTTATAAACTACCTAATAACTTGAACTACTCTGAATTCGTTCACTTGAACTACAAAATGCAAACTACTCAGACCCCAAAATAGTATTTTTCTCAGGTCATGCTGAACCACAAACCCTTCGCAGACAACATATATTAATAGTTTCGAATTATCGAAACACTTCAATTCCAAACAAGATTACGTAATACATGAAATGAAATTGACTATTGTCCACTCCAAGCAAGCCCAGAAAAATTACAAAAAAATAAAATAAAATAAATTAAACTACTGGAACACAAAATAGAAAAAAAGAAACTCACTTGTGTGATTTCTTCTTTTTAATCCTTCTCGACATCTTCGGAATTTGATTCTGGGTGCAACCGGGATCTAATTGGTGGAATTGGAAGCTCTCCGCTTGATTCGTATGATATTCGCAAATATTATACGAGTTTTGAGCACCTCCAATTGATTCCAAACTCTCTACGGGAATCAAATCAAAATTTTAGGGATTACTGATATTGGGGAAAACAACTCTCCTACGAAGGTTAACGTCTACAACAATTAGAGTGATTTTGTGAGGTGAATTCTCAAAAAGAATCCCAACCTGTTCAGTTTGGATTTTTGGATGTTCTATGGTATTGTTATTTTGCTAGGATTTTGGGGGAAAACAGGAAGAAAAAACTGGAGGGGATCGACAGAATTGAAGGAGTGAGAAAATAGAAACCAAAAAAATACGTGGACGTGTATTTCTAGGGGTAGTTTAGTATTTTGTTATAATTATTATATCACTAGCAGATTTTTATATTCATCGGAGTTTACGGGAAATATTTCTAATGATTTGGAGTAGTTGGGAATTTTCCCTTTTTATAATTATTTATAAATAATTATATATATATATATATATATATATATATATATATTTATAATAATATTATGCATTTATATAATATTATTCATAAATATAATATACATTTATAAATATAATATAATTAATTATAATTATAATTTATATATCTAATATATATTAAAAGTATATAATCTGTCACATGTAATTGACTTGGTGAGACGGTAACACCATTCCTCTATTTGCAAGAGGTTTGGGGTTCGAATCCCACCCATGCCACATGCCACATGTGGGGAATTAAATTAACACAGGTTGGGCTTCGGCGGGCTGGGCAAGGCTCGCCCAATTTTTTTTTATAATATTTTAAAAATGCTGACGGGCTTGACCCGTCAGCAATACTAACGGGCCGGCCCGTCAGTGTTTATAAAATTAAAAAAAAAGGAAAATACTAACGGGGAGTATTGCTGACGGGCTCTACCCATCAACATGCCATCAGTATTTCTGACGGGTACCTTAATGCCTTCAGGATACTGGAATCCTTACCAAAAAAATGTTGGCGGCCATTATCCGTCAGGAGGCCGTCAGTATTCATCCTGACCACAAAAATGCTGGCGGTCATTATGCGTCAGGAGGCCGTCAGTATTCCATATACTGACGGATTTGGCCGTCAGCATTGTCGGATTTTTTTGTAGTGCATCTAAAATATTTATTGTATCTCACATGAGTTTTCGTGATCATAACTATTGACGTGACTGCAACGTGTCGTGCATGAGAGGGAGGAAGCCCAAGAATATTTATGAATACCTGGATAGTCAAAAACAAAATAATCGTTATCCAAGTAATTATCCAACTCTTCAGTCAACCAATCATCCAAATTATCTTCTAGGTGCCTGAGAGTTAGTTAAGGCTGTATATCATACAAAGTAACACAAAATATGAAAGCCAGGAATCTCAAACAGTTCATCTACTGAAAGTCAAGAAGATGGTGAAAATATAACCACAACTCTAATTCTAAAATCAACAGAAAAAAATTGAAGAGTGTCATATATTGAAAAGGATACTCCATCCCCTCATAAAGATCACTGCCAACGAAAGAAATGAACTACTTGTGAACAATAAATCATCAACTTCATATTTTGCAAATTATGTTTCTACTCATCTTTTTTTAATAATTTGAATGTGTTTTGTTGAAGCCCCTAAAGGAAAAAGATGTCATGCAGACTATGCAGTACTAAAATCACAACGGGTTGTTGTAAACTTCAAAAGAATACTTTTTAATTTAATTAGGCTAAAACTAAGGCCCTGTCGACAAAATAATTTCAACCATAAAACCTACTTATCCACATATCTCAATGCAATCTATGCTGCACTCTCCATTCATTGGAATATCTAATTCATATAATTCATCAACCGCAACAATCCTGTTTTGTTTTCTCTCCCAGAGTGTCTATGTCGGTTTTATCCACATAAACATCACAAAATCGAAATCCTTTACAGTACCGATTGAAATCAGGAAATATTGACTATCACCATTAAGTTACAATGGAAGCACCTAAAAATTATGGTAAGCAGCTTAAAAACATATTAAGTGACATCATATGCACACAGTAAATCATAGCCATACACACACCCAAAAAAACCAGATAAGAAACAAACAGTGTTGGCCAACGTTTGCAACCAAAACACAACAGAAGAATCATCATAGTAAGCAAATCAATCTTTGTACTTAAAGTTAACAAAGACAGATGTAGGCATCAACAATTCTTGTTCAAGTTTATCTCCATCAAAAAAAAAAGTTGATTGCTATTCGATTCCATAATAGAATTAGCCAAATTAAAAAATATAATTAACAAATTATTACCGGCGGCCCTAAGTAAGACATCATCTCCACCTGGGTGTTCACCCAAATAAGACAAAATGTCATACAACTGTTAAAATTCAGAATCCAATGGTCATTATTATGTTAAGTTAAAAAGGAATTAAAAAATCAACATTGATTATAATATCTAGAGAATTCACATCTTTGAAAAAATTATCAACAGATAAATTTGCGAATCGGGATAAACCAAGCGAAATTATCTGGCCAAATTGAAGAACCTGCGAAAAATATATCAATGGAGAGACCCAATTTACGAATCTCGATCAATTGAAGGAGAAATAATTAAAACGCGGGTATTCAAAACCGCATTATACCCGTGTATTAATTACCAATTATGATAATTAATTATATATTTTGGAGAATAATTAGTTTATTCTCCAAAATCAAACTGGGAAAAATACAAACTCGATTTACTCCTAAAAATGATTGAACAAAACAAATAAGAACAGCCCTTTCACAAATCAAAAATTGAAAGTAAACTAAAATTTCATTTTTTCCCGATATATTCTTACGATAGATTTTTAAGGAAAAAATAGTACGGGAGTGAAAATATGAACAAACAAAAAATGAACAATATAATATTGTTCGGGTTTTTTTCTAAAAAATGCCAACGGATCTATATAAAATAATTCAGAAAAAACCCAATCAAAACTTGACTCAAACAGAGTCTTCTTGCTAGTTACATGATAAAATTGAATTTTAGAATTAAGAATTATTTTTGACAACCCCATTAGTTATAGGAACCAATATTGGATTTTCACTGGGAAAAGGAATGAAATATCGTACCTGTTGCTGGGAGGAGGCCAACAACACCCTTGGCCTAATGGACCTCACATGCTCGAACGCAGCTTCAAGTGTCATTTGCTTTAGTTTAACATAATTAAAACCAATTGATTCACATAATTTTGTTTTTAAAATACCGTTGCTTGTTTTTATGTTCAGAAATCTTCTTGCCCAATCAATCTTCAAACCTGAAGTGAATTGTTTATGAAAATTCACCAATCTCGGAGCAGTTTTTCTTTCAGATCTTCTGCCAAAAATATTCAATTATTGAATGAGTTTGAGAAAATTATGCTGAGGGTGAGAGAGAGAGAGAGAGAGCAGAAATAGTTGATTGAAAAAAAAATCAGTCGAGAAATTTAAGGGAGATAGCGAGAGAATGCTCACAATCATACCCACCAGAATTCGAGAAAATTGTGGGGAAGATTAGCGAGAGAGAAAAAAATTAAATAATTGAAAAAATAATGTCGAAAATTTTAAGGGAGAACGAATTTATCTATTGGATCTGTTCCACAAGAAAAAAAAATGATGCGAGAATTATCAACTGATCAAAAGTCTAGATCCAAAAATAATTTATCAATCTTTGAGAATTATTTGTATTTAAAAAAGAAAAAATACCTTCGAGAGTCCAGATCAAAATATAAATTATCCAGATTTGTATAACTTGTATATATCATATAAAATCATCAATCCCATAAATCAATCGAAGAAAGAAAAAAGAATCATCAGTTCCAAAAATCAATTTCCGATCTCATAAAATTATGAAAATTACAGAGGAAAAAAACTGATTACCGATATGGAAACACAAATAAAAAATCTTCTAATTGAATCTGGAAACACAAATTGAATTACATGGAATTTCAGATCTCATAAATTATGAAAAATTTCAAATCTATTTTTCCAGATCTCTACAGTAATAAAAAAATACGGCGGATCTGAGAAAATAATCCGGAAAAATAAACTAAGAAAATGTTTAAACAGAAGAACAGATCGGTAAATTTTTATTTCCGCCGTGTAAAACTTCGGGAATTAGGTGAGGTGAAGAATATTGGACATCATAGTTAGTGATGTCGGGAGGAAAATAAGGGGATGAATATTGGACAAATTTTTCTTAAAATAGAAAAAAAAGTTGTTATTTATACCCCTTGAAAATCTTGGCCTAGTACTAAAATAGACTTCATTGAACTATAACTCGACACCTCACCTTTGGAGACACCTCATTGGGCCACATATTCTCCGGAATGCTCTCCATTTGACAACTCATCACTAATAGTTAATACAATTTACAGCAGTGATGGATACCCCAGTGTACGTTTTACCGTACAACCAAAAATAAATATTCAATACAACAGAGATTTACATCTGTATGATTGACATTAAATATATTACGTGTTCATCTATTATGACATATTGTACACTTATCACACCGAAATCGATATTTATAATATTAAAAGTAATTAAGATACACACACACGCACATTCATGAGAACGGGGATTAATATTTATCATAACGGAGACACTCTTATCACAATGGAGATAAATATTTATCAGAACAGACATGCATATTTTTATCACATAGAATATGAACATTTTTATGTCTACTATGTGTTTATAAATGTACATTTATCATAGTAAATATAAAATTTTATCATAACAAATGAAAATTTTATTTCGACGAAGACGAACATTCATCACATTAAAGATGTACTTCCCACCCGAGTATATGGTACAACGTACACGGTGTACCATACATCCAAAGATAAAAATCTAATACAATGGAAATATACATTTATACGATTGATCATAATACGTTACGTGCTTATCTATATTATGAAAATTGTACATTTATCATATTGAAATTGATATCTATCACATTTGAGATGATATATATATATATATATATATATATATATATATATTGATATATATCATAACGAAGATTAACTATTATCATGAAGATAAACATTTATCAAAACATACATTAACATTTTATATCGAATATGAATATTTATGTCGTTACAAATTTATAAATGTATATTTATCATATATAATAAGATTTTCAAAAAATATAAAAATTTATTCCGATGATATATTATCACATTAATAATATTTTTCTCATACGAATCAATATACACCCATATGTACATATAATTTGGTGACCATAGAGAAGGCCTAAATAGATCATGGAATAGGCCCATTATAAGGTTATATACTGGATTCCCGCCCCAGTGTAGTGGACTTGGTCCAACTCGCAATTCATACAACAATAAACATTAGTTGAAGAAGTCATCGCGGTTTTCTTTGGTACTTTTATTTTAGTTTAATTACTACTAATAGTAATAATATTATAATTCCGTATTGATAAATATTTGTTTGTGTTCACTTAATAAATATCTTACAAATACCACTCCTCCTGAAGCAAGATTGAAAAGAATGGCAAGAAATATTTGTTATTTTAGAATAAAAGATAGGCTTAATAACAGGGATGAAATTTATAAGGAATCCGTTTATTCCTTTTAATTTAAAGCTAAAGAGAGATGTGAGAATCGATTTGTCTTGTCACCTTTGGGTACGTAACTCAGGCATGCACCTGGGTTGGGTTCGATTTTGTACTTAAAAATATAAAAATAGCTGAGTATTGAGGTGCACAGTAGTGGGGAAAGTTGGAATTGGTCCGCCTTGGCTTGAGAAACTGTGGTAATTGATTGGTTGCATCCAATTAAATATATACACTTGTTTTGATTCTTTTTGAAAATCTAGCATATTGCAATATCGCATATAATTATAGTAATTAGTGTAGATGACTTTTGTTTACTGACTCGGCACTTTCCTACATATTCATGACTTTAGTCTGCTTGGGTATGTACAATGTATACTTGTTATTATTAATTAATGAAATTTATTTTCTATCTATAGAGACAAATACACATGTATATTGAAAAAATACATGCAGCATCACCACTTAGTATTATAATTGAACATAATACTGAGCATAAATAATGCATACGAAAATACTTACAGTCATTATGTTTGATACGACATCAAATATTCACGTAGGTTATATGCAGATATTTATAGTAATTTGGGTAATCGACCTCATTTATCGTAAGGAGCATTCTTTCTGAGAGTTGGGCAAGCTGTTCTAAGCAATGTTTTGAAAATCGGATCGAATATCGAACCGGATCAGTAATTGGTTCATTGGGTCAGCCGGTTGAACCGTTTTTATAAAACCGGTCATCAAATCGGCCTCATATATATATATATATATATATATTAAATAATAATAATTATGCAATATAAATAGCAACAATATTAATACCATATATATCACGAACAATTATGTTATCCAACACGTCCATTCAAATCAATCTCATTTTGTATGAATTTATTATGATAACAAAAATTTAGGATCATTTAAATAATCTTGATTTTTTTTTTTGCAAATTTGATCATTTAAAATTCAAAATCATTTAAATTTTAAGATCAATTAAAACAATCTTGATACTAAATTGATATTTGGAATAATTGGAACTACCTATTTTATTTTTTTTACTAAAAAAAAAAGAAGTTTAGAATCGGTTTTTACCGGTTCACTGGTTCACCTGTTTTACTGGTTCTTGCCGGGTGGCACTGGGTCATTAGCCACCCGAACTAAGTAAAAATCGGACCGGGCTCGGGACCGATTCCCAGTTAACCCGGTCGGACCGGCCGGTCCAGTCCGGTTTTCAAAATACTGGTTCTAAGGAGTCGCGGCCTGAAATATAAGAATAGTTAGCTCTTATACAGGTAGCGGGCTCTTATAGCATGAGTCTCATTATACCAGTTCGATACCAAGTGGCAGCTTAGCATCGAGTGTTGGGTTTTATGGTTTTTGGGCCTTAACAGGCTAATATGGGTTGTTTTGTGGGGTCCTGACGGACTATATTATAGAAAAAATTACAGGCCCAGGCCTATTCTGGTAATTTAGCAAAATATATATTATTTATAGGAATTTAGCATACAGGAAAAATTCTAATTTTAAGTCGGTTGTGATAGTTATGGTATTATAGTAGAAGAGGAAACCCTAGTTTGGAGAATACTTCTCTTATCTATATAAAGAGGACTTAGGCCGCATTCTTTTATTCTAAGTTGATTTAATCTTGCGCACTATTAAACTCTCGAATCTCTCGCTAACTTAAGTATCGGAGGGCCTACGTCGGGACCGTCCACCATCTTGGCTTAGAGTTTGTCTTGGAGGTCAATCAGGTCGCTGTGACGTTATTTGAAACTATTTAGATCGCTGACTTTGTATTTTAGGTCAATACCCCATATTCTTGAATCGCCAAGTTTTTTGATCGCATCAATGTTAAATATGCTAAATAAATCTCGTGTTTGCAATTCATATATACATTGTTGAGGTGCGTTCTTTGTTTTCTAAAACAACCAATTATACAAATGCAAATTTAAATTGGTGCTGCTAAAATAAAATTTCTCCCTTTTTTTGTTTTTAAGTATTAAGTTTAGTTAATTATTTGTAACTTATAAGGTGCTGCCACCAAAGTAGCATGAATTTGGGTAGTAATTGATTAATCATTTTGAAATAGAATGTAAATGTGCTGATGGGATATTCTTATACCGTTGTTATTGTTGTTGATTTCGCAACACTCCACACCCCGCTTGTGGACAACCCACTCTATCTATCTATCTATCTATCTATCTATATGGTTGGGTTCAAATGGAACCATATCATTATATGCGAATCTAGGGACTAATCATGACCATTAGATTGGATAATCTTGATGGTTGAGATTATGACATGTTAGCATGGTAATAATTTAAAAAAATTTATTAAATAATTAAAAAGGGTATTTTGGACATATAACGATATTTGTGAAGAGCACTAAATTGCTTTTTACAAAGCACAACGGATATATAACTGCAAATTCAAGAATTTATAATAAAACTCAAATCTTCAACGAATCATATTTTTTTTAATTTTTATTCATTTTTAATGAAATATATATCAAATTGATCACATTCTCAAGATCTACGATTTAAGATACATATTGCATATTTAAAAATGTAAAAATAAATAAATATAATTAAATTTAAAAATCTGAATATTAAAAGTATTATATATCACTATTTATAGCACTACACAAGTCTGCAGCAGTGCTTTTTTTTTTTTTTTTTTTTTTTTTTTTTTTATGTTGGCAGTGCTAGTTTTTTGGAGTGCTTTCTTAATATTGTTGCGCCGCTTTTTTTTACTACACTACCACTGCTTTTTATTTTCAACATCACCGCCGTCCAAATCCAAGCAACCACCGAAAACCACCACCGACAATCCAAACCACCACCACCGAAAATCGGCCAACAACCACAGCCGCATCACCGTCGCCACCCAGTGCCCCTGTCAAATTTCTCCCAAAAGTATTGGGGTATTCCTTCAAA
This sequence comes from Phtheirospermum japonicum, assembly GCA_014905375.1. Taxonomy (NCBI): domain Eukaryota; kingdom Viridiplantae; phylum Streptophyta; class Magnoliopsida; order Lamiales; family Orobanchaceae; genus Phtheirospermum; species Phtheirospermum japonicum. The sequence continues at coordinate 1,031,376 of BMAC01000028.1, read as the reverse complement.
AAGCACCAGACCCCAATTCAAAAAGCCTTGGTCGCCACCGTGCCCCTGCCGATTTCTCCCCAAAGCACCGGGGACACCATCAACAACCAAACCCGAATTCAAACCATCAACAACCAAACCAGTCGCCAACACCACCGGAGGCCCCCCCCAACACCACCAGTCGCCAAGCACCATCAACAACCAAACCCGAATTCAAACCAGTCGCCAAGCAGCGGGGACACCACCGGTCGCCAAGCACCGGGGACACCATCAAAAACCAAACCCGAATTCAAACCAGTCGCCAACCACCACTGGAGCCCCCCCCCCCCCCCCCCCCAACACCACCATCCGAAACCACAACCAAACCCGTCCGTCCCAACCCACCACCAGGCGCACCCCACCAAACCTCGCCGCCTTCGCAAACCAGTCGAAGATTTTTGGTCCACCCGATCAACCATTTTCACAAATCGGCCGAAATTCTGGATGTTGAATGAAGGGTTTCGCGAGGCCGGGAGAGGGGGCCGCAAGGTGGCTGGCTTGGTGGAGGGATGGCCGCGCGGCGGCTGGTTTGGCGCCGCCGCCCATGTCGCCGATTTCCAACCGCCGCCGATTGTCCGCTGCCCGACTTGCTGTCGCCGTTGCCGCGCCAGTTGCCATCGCCGTCAATTTCGGGGAAGGGAGCAGGTCCGCCCGGGCCCGAAGATGACGGAGCGTCGCCTAACCAATCGCCGCTCAAGTCGCCGTCGCGAGTTGTCGCTGTTGCCGTTGACCATTCGCTGAGCCGCCGCCGTGGGTGGAGACGAAGAGGGGAGTGCTGCAGCCATTTTCTGGATTTTTTGGAGAAGAAAGGACACAAACGTGGGGAGGGGACGAGATTTAGGTTTTAATAGCAGATTTTCTAATTTATTTTAATTAATGCTGATTATGTAAGTTTACATAAACACCCTTCTCCTTCCATTATATATACCTTTTTGTATACAATCGTAGTGTTTAATGCTTTTTGTATACAATCGTAGTGTTTTTCTTGTTAATCTATTGTGCTTTCTAAAGAACAATGTAGTGTTTTTTTGTAAACGTTGATATATGTTCAAAATACTCTTTTTAATTAATTAATGCATTTTTTACATTATTATCTTGCTGATATGTCATGATCTCAACCATCAAGATTCTTCAATCTAATGGTTAAGATGAGTCCCTAGGTTCGCATATAATGACATGGTTCTATTTGAACCCACCCCTTATATATATATATATAGGGGTGAGTTCAAATAGGAACCATGTCATTATATGCGAACCTGCGAACTAGTGCTTTTATTATATACCAGCAATGCTTTAATTATACAATCACAGTGTTTTATTAATATTTTCAGTTATATACACCAGTAGTGCTTTTATTAGACAATTTTAATGCTTTTAATCAAATAAGAAAATACACAAAAAATCTGATCCATCCATTTAATTAGATCTAAGGCCCATAATTGACCCTAGGTTCACATATAATGACATGGTTTCTCATTTGAACCTAATCATATATATATATATATATATATATATATATATGATTAAATGGGCCTTAGATCTAATTAAATGGATGGATCAGATTTTTTGTGTATTTTCTTATTTGATTAAAAGCATTAAAATTGTCTAATAAAAGCACTACTGGTGTATATAACTGAAAATATTAATAAAACACTGTGATTGTATAATTGAAGCATTGCTGGTATATAATAAAAGTACTAGTTCGCAGGTTCGCATATAATGACATGGTTCCATTTGAACCCACCCCTATATATATATATATATATATATATATATATATATTATATATATATATATATATATATATATATATAAGATTGAGTTCATGAGAACCCCATCATTATATGTGAATATAGGGACTCATCTCGGCCTTAGATCTAATAATGTGTGTGGATCAGATTTTTCCTATTTTTTAATTTCATTAAATTAATTATATGGTAGGAAAGGGTGTTTATGTAATTTTACATAATCCTATGAATCAATATAAATCACAAAGTCAATTCTGCCAACTCTATTCCTAAACCCTCCCCCGTATCTTCCCCAAATCCCGTCCCCTCCCAAATCGAAATCCTCCCTTCTCCGATGGTGACGAACCGGCCATGGTCCAAAGCCCAACCCCTTTCTCTCTCTACTCATTGTCATCTGGGTCCCAATTGGTTTCCTCCTCGCCTGCCTCCACATAGCCGCCGGCGCCCTCCTCCCCATACCGCTCGTCTACTACGCTTTCTGGGCCCTTGGCATCCGCATCACCGTCAAGGGTACTCCTCCGCCGCCGCTCGACAAATCCTCCGCCCAATCCTCCACCGGCGTTCTCTTCATCTGCTCGCCCTTCCTCCTCCTTCGACTAGTCGACGCCCCGGCGACGTGGAGATGGTGATGTGGCCGCGGCGACGTGGAGATGGTGCTACGGCCGCGGCGACTGGACGCATCTCTTTGGTGATGCGGCCGCGACGACGTGGAGATGGTGCTAGCGATGGTGCTAGCGATGGAGGGGCGCTGGGGTGGCGACCCGAGCCTTTTGAATCGGGCCACGGGTTTGGCTTTTGGGAGAAAATTGGTAGGGTTATGGGGCGGCGCCATGAATCAGGCCTTTTGTTTGTTTAGATTGGCTGTCGGTTTTGGTGATGCGGAGCCATGAATTGGGCTCGGCGAACGGCGGCAGTGGGGTCGTTGGTTGGTGGCGATTTGGATTGTCGGGGGTTGGTTCGGATGGCTGCGATGGTGAAAATCGGCGGCGATGTTGGCCGATTATTTTTCCAGTCAAAAAATGCAGTGTTTAGTGTAGTTCAAAAGCACTATAACAATATACGAAAAAGCACTCCAAATATTGCACAGTGCAATTATATGTCCAGATTCACTGTGCTTTTTATACAGTACTGTAGTGCTAAAATCAGTCATGTGCGATGCTTTTACTATCCAGTTTTTTAATTTAATTATATATATCTTTTTACGTTTTAAAACATGCAATATGTATCTTAATTGTAGGTCTTGAGAATGTGATTAATTTGATATATATTTCATTCAAAACGAATAAAAATTGAAAAAGTTATGGTTTGTTGAAAATTTGAGTTTTATTTCAAATTTTTGAATTTGCAGTTTATAGATGAAATTTGCAATGATTTTTGTATACAATCGTAGTGTTTTTTTATTAATCTAATTGTGCTTTCTAAAGAACAATGTAGTTCTCTTTATAAACGTTGATATATGTCCAAAATAACCTTTTTAATTAATTAATGCATTTTTTTACAATATTACCATGCTGACATGTCATGTTTTCAACCGTCAAGATTATTCAATCTAATGGTCAAGATGAGTCCCCAGGTTCACATATAATGACGGTTCTCATTTGAACCCAACCCAACCCTACATATATATATAT
>BMAC01000028.1:953381-1027614 GCA_014905375.1 Phtheirospermum japonicum | reverse complement strand
TATATATAGGTTTAGAGAGTAGAAAAAAAGATGAGTAGTAAAGATAAAAAATGCTCGTAAGATGAATTTTTTTAAAAAAATTATATAGAAACTTTCTTATTATAATTATGATAGATACTCTAATTAACATTAAAAATAATAGAAATTAATATTATATATATATATAATCACTTATATGTTATCTTGGTTTTTATTATGATTTCGTTTTTACGTTTTTTCGATTTTTTTTTCATTTTGAGTCCAACAATATCAAATTTGTCGCGTTTTCTCAAAAATAATTTGACCACTTTATTTAATTAAATTATACAAAAATGCACAATACAATATAATTTGATACTTTTATTGTCTATCAACATGTTAAATATAAAATATTATTATGATTCAACACTTAAAATAATGTATTTTGTTACCATCTCATAAACCACATAAAACAGTACAAGTGCAAACCCAACATTAAGTAGAATGAATATTGTGGCATCAACTACAATAGATTTGGTAAAAGATAAACTAATTCCAAAATTAAAAAAGGAGAAGGCCACCTCTGAAAGAAAAATGTCGCTAAATACAGTAATTTTGAAAGCATTCATTCCATACTTAATTTATATCGAAATTCAAAATCGAATTAATTCCGTGAGGTATGTATTAATATTTTATATACTAATCACTTAAACAACATTGTAATATTTATATTTTATTTAGTACTTATACTATCACTTTCTCATTGTGCGGAGGAAATAAGTTATCTTCAAACAAAATTATAGCAGATCTACAATCCATGCTGGATAATGAAAACAATAATAACTAAAAAAAACATGTAAGAGAGAAAAAAAACTAGATTGTTTTCATTAGTAATTACTATATTCCGCCAAAATCAGGTGATAACTATTATTCTTAGTATTTTATAAATGTAATTCGAGAAATCAAATGCCACGATGATATTAAAAAAACTAACGGCACGCAATACGATACATATCACGATATATGTTATTCTCTAGGGTTGTTGTTAAATGATAAAGAATATATTCACTACCTTACTTACATTAAATCTTTAGCACGTCCCAAAAAAGTGTAGGAGAAATGATGAGAAGATTTCTCATATGACATTTTATACAATCAACGAAAGTTGAATAAATTTAAATGTAATGATTATTGATAATTTTCCTGTCCTCTATAAATTATTACTTATGTTCTATTATATTATTTTTATTCTAGTATTTTTTATTATATTTTTACAAATGAGTAATGCTGAAATTCTGAACCTTGATTTGCTTGAAGTTGAAAAACTATTACAAAGTATGGAAAAGAGTTTAAAAGATTTTCCTCTCATGCCAATTCCAAAGGTTTCGATTTGAGTATGTATCATAATAGATTTATTGGTGAAGATCTGGAGTGTGATCGTGAGACACTCATTGAAGAACATGGTAAATTAGTTGATAATATGTTGATCACGTTTATGATAAAGTCATGGATGTAACCAAGGGTGGTGTATTTCTCATCTATGGATATGGAGGACGCTTTCTACGACTGTTAAATCTAATGGTGGAATTGTTCTTAATGTAACATCTAGCGGCATAACTTCTCTTCTTCTTTCGAAAGGAAGAACCGGACATTCTAAATTTAGTATTCCTTTTAATATCCACCAGAATTTCAATCTTTACTGGAACTCCACTCGCAAAATTAATGGTGTATACGCAACATATTATTTGGGACGAAGCTCGATTGAAGTATAGCCATTATTTTAAAACTCTGGACAAATCATTAAAAGACATGATGAGATCGCAAAATAATTCTAATACGCAGCTTCCATTTGGTAACAAAATAATAATTATTGGTGGAGATATTCATCAAATTTTGCCTGTTGTTCTAAAAGACACTAGACCAGACACAGTTCACATGGTGATCAAATTTTCACATTTATGGACTCATTACATAGTTTTGAAGTAGACCAAGAATGTGGCGATGAAAAATCACAATTCAGATCCTGATTGTGTCAAGTTAAAGAATTTTGTCAATTCGATAAATAGTATAAGAGATTGAATGGTTGGAGGACCAAACGATAGTATCATTCAAATTGAAATCCAAATTATCTATTATTGAAAGATGATGGTGACCATGTTCTGTCAATTTTGGCGAGCACCTATCCATAATTTGGAAAAACTACTAAATCCTTCGCTTTTTGGAGAGTCGTATTATTCTTTCTCTAACACTTGATGTCGTCGACTTGATTCATAAATATATGATGTCATAAAATGATGGAGAATGTAAAGTATGTCTTAACTCTGATAATTCATGCAAGTCCGATTCAAACATTGACATATTTTAGGACGTCCACTCACCAGAGTTTCTAAACACCATTAAATGTATGGATTGATGAAATATGAGCTAAAATTAAAAATTAGAATTCCTTTCATGATGTTGACAAATATTGATAATTCCCTTGTGTTGTGTAATATTGGTTGTTACAAAACTTGACGATCACATTGTATAGGCTGATATTTCTCAAGGAAGCAATGCATGTGAATTGGTGTTCATCCCTAGAATGACTGTCACACCATCTAATTCGGGGTTGCCTTTCAAGCTCTAACAATGACAATTTCCTCTGACTATGTCATACGCTATGATGATCAACAAAATCCAAGGACAATCTCTCTCTTATGTTGGACTTTTCCTAAAGAAGCCAATTTTTAGTCATGGTCATTTATACGTTGCTATATAAAGGGTGACCAATTATAAGGGTTTAAACATATTGATCGACAATGATGAGAATGAAAATAGCAACAAAACTACAAATGTTGTGTATAAGAAAATTTTTCATAATATGTAAAGTATATTTCGTCTAATAACAATCTTTTTATGAACCAGGTTATATCATTTTCAATACTATTCGATCTTTGAATAATATTTAAATGATTTATATATAGGGAACAATTAAGGTAAAAATCATCTCTGGTGTGAGAACCAGGGATGGTTTCTCACACACACATATATATATATATATATATATATATATATATATATATATATACATATATATATATATATATATATAAACTTAAGTATACATATATAAGATTACTTATTCAAATATTTTAATACATTCAAGCCAATTATTTATATTTTAGATAAAATAAAATAAGAAATTATCGTGCAACATGGGTACAATACTAGTTGATATAAAATAGCATGCAGGTATTATTATTTACGATAATAAAAAAAGAGTTAAATATCGTATCAGTTATTAGAAAACTAATGTAAAAAGTAGGATGATTAGCACGTATTTGTGCTTATTTTTATTAGTATTTTAGTTAGTTTTTCTTATTGTTTTTGGTATAAGTTGGGTAGTTTGAGTTTAAATTCGTATATTTGAACCTCCAGCTTATTTGACCGCTTTTTGATCTAGATTGATGCAATTAGGTGATATTTCGTTATTTTTCGCCTTATAGCTAAGTAACTGGAAGATTCAGCACGTTAGAGATGAAGTATGACGATCGAGAGTCAAAGATTGAGCTTTCCGGCGAAGAAGTAGCAAGAATTAGTATCTAACGGTTTTCTATAACGGTTATTCCATCTGGAAACGTTATATTGAAGGAAGAAAGAGAAGCTAACGGTGCATTAGCGATAGCTACTAACCGCTAGTTGCTACCGCTATCTATAACGGTTACTCACCGCTACCTTATCGTTACTCACAACCGATGTTAGAAATCAGAGGCGCTGAAATGAAGAACTAGCGGTAGCTACTATAACGGTTACCTTACCGTTTCTTACAACCGATGTTAAAAATTAGAGGCGCTGAAATGAAGAACTAGTGGTAGCTACTATAACGGTTAACTTACCGTTAGCGGGCCCAGAAACGACTTGAGAAGACTTTCGGCCCAAGAAACGGAAATCTATAAATACTACCCCATAAATCTGATTTTCTAAGTTACTTAAGCTGTAGTTAGATACTTTAAACTTATTCCTAGGGTTTTAACGCCTCTTAGGGATTGACAACCCCAACGAGTGCCGAGTTGTTTTTAGTTTCTCTTCAAAGTTCTTAGATTTAGATTTCTAGCTTTAGATTAAATTTAGATTCAAGTTTTCTACAAATAAGACGCTTTTAATTAGTAAATTCTCTTTTCGTTTAATTAATTCTCTTGCTTTCAAATTCATGCTTGCTAGTTTAATTAATTGATCTTCAAAACAAACCCCCCCATGTGTTATGAATTGTATGATCTTGGTGATTTTGGATTGATGATTGTGTTGAGATTATTATGATGAAATTGATTGGCTAGATCTAATGGGTCTAGAGCCTAGAATCGTCATGAACCATCGATTAGGTTTTTCCCAAGAGATCGTGGAAATGATTCGAAACTCTAGAACCCTTGTTTTCTTAAAACCCTTAGTTTTTATTGTTCTTCGTTTAAATCAATTTATTATTTTTATGTGTTTAGATTAGATTTTTATTTTTATTTCTTATTTGTGAACGACAAACACAAGAAACACTTCTGAATCTAGTTTTCCTTGAGAGACGACTTAAGTCAACTTATCAACCTACACGCGATCCCGTTCTCTTGCGGACGAGCTTTTAAAATTTGACAAATATTTATAAGTAGGTACACAAAAGTTCGAATCATAGGACAACAATAAAACTTTACCGAAGGAAAAATTCATTGGCAAATATTGAGGGTATCTTCCCTTTGATAAAATATTTCTCGGTTTACCGAGGGAAAATAGTGCTCTCGGTAAACATCCCGCAGGGATTATCGAAAGATCATTTACTTGATAAATAATACCTATCTTCCATCGCTTGATGAGCTCATCTTCTAGCCTCTAATTCCTCCTTCTGCGTCTGGAGCTCCCTCACCTGAGGCCTGTCGTGTTGGGAAGAGGAAAAATCGCTGCCTCTAAAACCCTTCGCAGAAGCCATCAACTTCTCGAAATAGCCCATGTAGTAATGTCGGCCCTTACTCGACCTGACAACGTTGAGAGAAATAAGATCAGGGTAAACCTCGTTGTCTGGATCCTGTAAAGAAGCACGTGCCTCATTCAGACGTCGCTGATACTACTCCTGAAATACAACATGGAAACCAAAAAATAAGTCAATTTATAACTATTTAACATAATAGATATTTACATTAGTATTACTAAATCTCATATCAATCCACGTGTTATCGTCCTTCTGGTGTGTACGTACAAAAATTTGGTACGCAGTGGCCGGCTCACCCATCTTTCGTTCCTGTATGCGAATGAAATTATCATAGCATTAACATTAAATAAATAAATAATTTATTATGATCAAAAGTTACTTAAGATATCACAAGAATAATCGATCGTAGATCTAGACCCCCCCTCCCCTCCCAAGTGTGCTTCGACATCCCAGTACCCAGACCAGCAGGCTCGCTCCGCCCATTGGTGTTGCACTGGTCGGGCCTCTTCTTATTCTTGGGCTTTTCCCATTCTACATTTTATGCCCTAGTTGAGATGTATGATAGATAGATTTAAATCATTAATCATTTATAATAAAAAAAAGTTATAATTTAATAAAAAGACTTAAAAAATTATTTCCTCCAGAAGCTCTCGTCAACGAAAATTGGCGACTTGCTTGTATAATCACGAGCTTCCTTGTACTTGTTAAGTTGTTTCCTATCCAGCATCATGTGAGAAAATGTCATCATCACTTCTCCGTAACTATACAGCTCCGTGTCCCAATAACAATGTTCTTACAAAACAAAATAATTCTAATTCAATTGATATATGATTCTCAAGTTACATTAATGATTAATGAATTTAGACACGAATAAATTAGTTACTTGAAATACTTCCCACCATATAAGATGAATATGCTCATAGACCGCCTTATACTGTCACCCGGCGGGATGAAGCTCCTTCTCCTTGATCTTTTGCAAGATATTGGTTAGTCTAACCTACCTACTATGGAGCTTGTAATTGTATTTATGATTAAAATATTATTTCATAATAATGATGATTAGAATTTTATAATTATTAATTTACTTACTTCTTTTTGATGACATAAACAAGGTGTCATTTCTATGGTGGGCCCGACATCTGTCGGAATGTACCCGCATTGGATGGCGTGGGTGCAGCCATATCTGGTATAAGCATCGAATGATCAATACCGAACCCCACGTAATCATCCTCAAAAATCAAATAGATGATTAGATGGCACCGGATCTGATCTTCTGAGACTGGGACCGCATCCATAACCCCTCGGCATCTATAAATATACATATAATATGAGCATTTTACAAAGTACGAGTACATATCAACAAGTTAAAATAAGAGCATTTAGAAGCACAAAAAGATCCATGTATAAATTAATTAGTTAAAATAAGAGCATTTTACAATATGAACAATTTACACATATTTCACCATAACGACTTCCTCTTAAAATAGTCATCTGAACCAACATTTTCACTATTAAAGTTATCACCAAAATCATCTGCATATGTATTTTAATCGATGAGTAACTCCTCTTCTGTATCATCATTTGTTTCGTCACCAAGTTCGTCCACGTCATTGTTAGTGGGTTCGTGAAATTGGAAATCTACATCATCAAATTGTATTGGATTGCGTGTATTTAAAGCTTCCTCTTGAAATGATTGCTTTAGTAGAGGCTCGATGAACTCAACGTTTGATCTCGCCTTGATTTTACATGTTGCCCATCAGTCCAGCTTGTCTCATTTCAAACTTGGGTACGCACAATAGTATACTAGTACAACCTGGGCAGCAAGTACAAAAGGTTCATATCGATTGAGTCTACGCTTGTGATTGATATCGATAAGCTTATAATGAGGATGAACGTTTATACCTGCAGGAGTTGGACCAAACCAGTCGCATTTGAACAATAGTGTGTTTTTCTCCATTCCCCTGTGTATTCGAATTTTACGATTTCTATGAGACGACCGTAATAATCATACTCAATTACCCCATAGTTTGATCCTTTAATGCAAACCTCACTACTTGATGTTGATTTGTTAGATTCGTGGTTGACTGTGTGAAATCTATAACCAATTATTTTATGTCTTGTATACGTTTTTACACATTATGAGGGACTCTCTGTTAGGATCATAATGTTCATGTCGGGAATATTATTTGAAAGATATCTAACCTATAATGTTGAAAAAGCAGTTTTAATTTAGGAAATAAACTAGATAAACACATAAGGTAGTTAAATGATATGCATCTCGGGATTGAACATCTTACATAATGTTTGAACCAATCAACAAATTTATTTTCTAATTTTTCGTTGAGCCTATCATCTGTAATGTTTGGTTGGAGATGTTGGATGCTCTCCATGTAAATACTACATCATTTTTTAAAAAAAAGTGAGCACAAAAGTTTTAGTAAATTATATATGCATTTACTTACAAAATCAAAATGATTCATACTAACATATTCTTGGATCCTTTTGCAATTTAACAACACGTATATCATTGTGGAGTTATATTCTGCTTCATTCAGAAATCTTTTTCCCTTGTTACCATGTGTCTCCTCATATTTTTAAATACCGACGGAACTTCATCATCACCATCTACACCATTCTAATCGTTATCGTTTTTAGGAAAATCTTTTTTTAGTTAACACATGATCTTCACAATAGTATGAACAAAAATTTGATGCCTTTTGAACCAGATATGTGTTTGCTATCGATCCTTGAGCACTAGCCTTGTTTTCCACATTGTCTTTAGTTTGCAAAGATACCTCTCAAATGGATACATCCATCTATACTGCACTAAGCCATCGATTCTCACTTCATACCTAAATGAATGGGCAGATGCTCCATTGAACTAGTGAGATTTCATGTACTAAACGAATTATATCTTCGGTTTGAATGACTGTTAACATGAGGTCCTTGAAGAACAAGCTCAACTCGGTGAGAGTCTTCCACACATTTGAAGGAATTAGTTCATGAAAGGCTGTGAGTATCAATGTTTGCATGAATACGTGATAATCGGGTCTTTTTCATCCCAATCAGATTTAATTACTTCTTATTGACGCAACGCCCCAAGTTTGATGCAAACCCATCTGAAAATCGAAGGTTTCTAACCCATTCACACAATACAACATTTGGCGGCTTATCAAGTGTGTAATAATCTTTATGACACTTTCCCGATCCGTCTGGCGCTAGGTCTGAACGATTACAATACTCAACTCTTCCCTTAATTTAGGAGTGTCATTGGTATTCCCTTTGTCATTCATTACCATGTTGAATACATTGTCAAAAATACTTTTCTCTATGTGAATAACATCTAAATTGTGGCGTATCAAATATGGAAAACCCCAAAAGATGCTTTGCTTCCTCCAACTAAGTATTTTGTATATTTGTGCATTAACGAGTGTTGCATCTAGTTAAGTGGATTTTAGACGCCCCAGTCTTTCTATCTCTGCCAAAATCTCTGTCCTTGGCCGGACGTTTGGCGGTGGAGTCTTGACTGATCATTTTTCTAAAAGCATCATTTATCATTTCTAGAATGGTGACCGCATTTAAGAAATTCTCAGTGATTGTCGAATCATAACTTCTTCTCACTTCACTTAAAAGTGAAGGCATATGGGTGTTCCATAAAATATGGGCAAGCTTTTACTCTAACTGGACAACATAGAATACGCAGGAAAATCACTAATTGTCCACATAAGGTCTACTCGCAATTTGAAATTTTATTTTTGAGACATCGTATGAGGGAGACCCAACCGTCCACAACTGATTCAACATACCAATTATAGGTTGTAGAAATACATCGTTTTTGTCCTTCAGATTCTTTTACCCTGGTGCAAGAACAATGAGGAACATAAATTGTTCTTTTATACACATTTACGGAGGCAAATTACATGGTTTAACTATAATAAGCAACGAGAAATATTGTGCGCCAAAGCTTCCATATGGTTGATAACCATCTATACAAAGACCCAATCTCATAATTTGAGTTTCGGCTGCAAAATCTGGATGAATATGGCTGAAATGTTTTTAAACTTCTAAGTCGGATGGATGGCGTATAACACCATCTGCAACCACATGTTCAACATGCCACCTCATATCGTTTGTCGTCGCCTTAACTGCGTGCAACCATTATCATGAGAAATGGGTTTAAACCAAGGCTTATTACAAAATTTGCACTTGGTCAGCTCAAAATTGTCTCCAGTAGATCATATAATTATTCTTGCAATAATGTATCTTCTCGACTGATAAACCTATACCCCTTCGTAACTTCTTGCTATTGTAGAAGTTATCAGATACGAGATTGTCTTTCGGTAAAACTCTTTGATTAACCTATTCAATTAATCATAACATTTCTAGGGCATATGATTCTTTGGCTTCAAATTAATGAGATGGAAAACTAGAGACAACTGAGTATGTCCCTAGCACAATACAAGGACTGATTATCAGCTTTAAACATGTCATAAAACTTATGGGCCTTGGGGTTTAGAAGCTCTTCCATATACGCAACCACATCGAAATTGGGACGGGCTACATCTTGAACTATATTGATGTACGTGTTTGATGATTCTTTAGGAGAGATGTACGGAGGTCCTCCAATGTGAAAATCGTGATGGCGATGGGTGGTGGCGAGAAACCTATGATTTTTGGTATGAATCTGTATCTAACTAGGTGATACTTGATCTTGTTTATGTTGAGAAACCTATGATTTTAAATCTATTAAAATTACAAGGACACTTCAACATCTCTATGTCCTTATGTGCAGAATGTGCTTGAGAAAATTTAATGAAACACTCGAACCCATCCACGAATTATGGGAAAAGGAAGTCGTTGACGATTAGTTTACATATCTAACTATGATCGTAACTCGTCCTATAATTACCCAACTACTTATTTATTATTCAAGTAGTTGATAAGTGGTAGTTTGTAGATGACAATTGATCGATGGTAGTTGATAGTTAATTGTAAAATACTACTTCATAAATTAGATAATTGAATTTTAATTTATCAATATAAATAGGATTGATAAATATAAAAAGGTAATATACATAAAAACTAAGAAAGTAATAATAATAATAATAAATAAATAAATAAATAAATAAATAAATTTAGAGTAATAACCAAATACTTACTAAAACAAATTTAAAATTTAGAGAGAAAATATAAACAATTATACCAAAGTAATTATATCGATAAACTGAAAAAACCCATATGTATAAAAACAATATGTATGTCGAACTATAAAATAATGTGTTATTATATGAAAAATAATATTTTTAGATTTTGAATAATAAATATAGACTTCCTAAATGTATATAAACAATGATATCAAAATAATTACTTTGATAAATAAATATTTCATTATGTATTAAAATAATATGTTAGTATATATAACAATATATTTTATAAAGAAAACGGATAAAAATGAATTTTTCTCAAAATAGCTATCAGCTGATTTAAAAAAAAACTATGGATTTAATCTTTTTCTGAAATAAAGATTTTTAGGTCTAATCAACTATCAAAAGCTGATTAGAAACTTTTACCAAATAGTATTAAGGAGCTGATTGGAGGTGAATAAACTATTAGTTCCTCCAAACCGTTCAACCAAGTGGCCCTCGTTTTGATTTTGGTTAAATGAAACAAATTTTATGCAAAAAGTCTTCACTATAAACACTAAATGAAAACATATTTTCTAGTAAAACTGAGAACCACTTCCCTTTTTTTTTCTTATAGTCTGTTTGCACTAATATTTGTTGAGATTCTTAATTATGGCATTTAGAATTATTAAGCACTTAAAATTTTTGTGAATAGTAAGAGCACTTGTTTGTTATATAATTCAGAATCATTTGATGATGTATGGATGTGTTTCTATCTTAATTTCTAATTATTAGTAAAAAAAATGGTAAATGAAAATTTATTGATTTCGTATGAAAATTGAGATTTGTTTGAATGGGTATTTTTATAATAAATTCTTTATTATATAATAATTTAAAAGTTGTTAGTGGTGGGGTCTATTTTCAATATTTTAATTTGAATATATAATATAATATTGATAAGAGCGTATATGATGAGTTCTAGTAGATAGGTATAATTTAGAACTAATAATATTTAAAGTAGATTTTGGTGGTAGTGGTAGGCCCCACAGTCTTAATGATTAGATGTGACTGGTTGATTTGAAATATTTTGATGTGAAAAATGAAAATTGAAAATGATGATTTCAAATGAAAAATTATAAGCAAACATGATTCGAATTTTCGAAATAGTTGGAAATTGAATAAATATGATTCCATACATGACCTTACTATGCATGTCAAATCATGGATGATAATGTATTATTATATATTTAGATGTCAAATCTTGTCCATAAAGTGAATGATTTTATTATAATATAGTATTTAGTAGTATTTAATAATATATGTATATATTAGGTGTAAGAAATTATTTATTGAATATTTTATTTTTGAGGTTTAAAACAAACGATTGTTTGGTATTCGAAATATCAATCCACTATTACAAACCCTAAGTCAAACAAGCCTTAAAGTATATACAAACACACCCTAACATAAAGTTAACAAGTGAAGAAGTAAAAGTAGAATAAAAGATTCAAATATGGAGGTGTAATTAGGTGTTCTATTATTCATCAAAGTCACACTTTTATATATGGTGTCAAATACATATTCTCATAAGACAAAAAGATAACAAATACCTAAATTATCTCTTATCAGTTACTTATTGACGAACACACACTAATTGCCTCATTAAGAATTTGCAAGGTAACAAACTTAATGGGAAAAATAAAACTTGGTGGAAGGGAGAGTATAACACACCTAGGTTTAGAATCCTCCTTAAGTCTATACCTCTCACTGATATGTAGATCTATCGTGGAAGGGAGAGTATAACACACCTAGGTTTAGAATCCTCCTTAAGTCTATACCTCTCACTGATATGTAGATCTATCAAGTAAACTTTAAAAGATCAATATACATCTATCAAGTGAGGTCCAAAAATCTTCGCTTGCCAAATTTACTTTACTCTTGAGAAAGTCCATAATTGTTGATTGTTGAAGAATTATGGTAATATGTTTCGTATTATCACCTTTCATGTAGCATACTTTTATTTGTTCATTGCAACTTGCATTTTATCTACATAACTACAAATGAATTCTTTATTGGTAGAGTTTAAGACATTATTCTTATTGATATGTATGCTTATAATATTTACCATAGATACTCACGAACTACTACGTGCATGACAATGATCTCTTTACATGGATCAAATGAGTAACTAACACCAGCAATAGTATTTGGTGTTTCAGGGAACGATATATACTTAACATTTTCTTTGGGGTTACGAGTCCATTTGTAGTCCCAATTATATTTATAAACATGAATAATAAACCCATGTAAATGGTTTCTTTTAGATACAAAATACATTTTTGTTCTATTACTGTGACATTGCGCTTTCTTGAGTTAAATCAAGATAACAAGTCATTGTTAAAGTTATATTGATCAAGTGTATTGATAATTGTACAATAATGCACCGGTCGTACATAGGAAGGGAATTCCATATCTAACCAGCAATTTTTCATTTTCCTTGGACAAAATGAATCTTTCCTTATATCCTCACTTTGATCGATCATATGAGTGACAACATATTGCACTTATCCATGTTTAATTATCTGATCATTTTTTTTACTATACACAAACTGTAGAATTTAGTATTCTACAAACTGGGGTTTAGTTTAATGCTTTGACAAGACTAGAACTTAAGTAACTAATGATTTCTCTTATCCTTAAGAGTGCATATTATGTTCATCATTGGCATATAAAAGTATCATTACAACTTTGAAACTTAATCTCATTACAAATATGCAATGATATAAAATATGTTTCATTAACCAAGTAGTCACTTAGACGATAATACTACATCTGCCTACATTGTTTTAATTCATAAAGTGAATGTTAAACTTAATTCTAAATTCACTCCGTGATTTAGAGTCACTTACCTTGACAATTAAAGACCAACAAATACTTATGTATATATCTCTAAATCATGATCCCCATATAGATACTATGTAACCATATGTATAAGTGACATTCTCAATTATTTAGAATTATAACATCTATTATAGGATAGTACATATTCTCATATTCAAATTCAGGGCATTGTGAGAAATCTTTTGCTTCAAGTCTAACTTTGCATCTCATGGCTTCGTTATTCTTATTATGCTTTTTGATAAAACTTTGTTTATGTCCTACAGGCTTTACATTCAATACGGCTAGCACTGTAAGACCAAACACATGCCTTGTTGTCGGTGAATCAAGTTTTCCCAGGATTGATTCTTTTCATTTAAGCCAATTCGCTCTTTGTTAACATTTCAAAAGAGCGTGGTTTGATATCATCATGATCTATGAATCCTTGAGAAATAGTGTATACATCATAAGTTTGTGTGGAAAATCATCCCATCATCTCATATATACTCTCATAATTCATTGAAATTTACTTATTCTCTATAATCATATTAAACATCGGAGTGTCCTCTAGTAAGGATTCATAAACATAAGAGCAATTATAGATAATATCATGAGAGTTATTATCTTCACCTGGTGATTAAATAAAGTTGGGATTTACCTGCTCACTTATTCATTGGGTAAGTATCGATCGAACCAAGTGACCTCTCCCTATTCATTTTGGGATTCACGACCTCAACCACACCTCCACTAAGTTTGGTTGTATTGCCTCAATCTATGGCATTGTGCCCTTTATGGGGACTTTTAACCTTGCAGGCATTATTACAGCTGGTATATATGATCTCTTTACTTTAGGAATCGAATATCATATGCTTTGAAGATCAATTGTTTACTTTACTTTCACTTTACATTGTGAAATGCGAGGATCATAATGAGATAGAGTGTGAAACAATTCTTGGCGTTCCGTTATAAAATACTTAGGCTGCGCTTGGAAATGAGATTTTTTTCCCTCAGTCAAAGTTGAAAAAAAAGGCATCCAACAATCGAGTGTTTATCACTCTTATGTTTTCTCTCACTAACCAAAAATACAACCTTTTATTTTCCAAAAAAATGTCTCTTGAATCTCTTTATTTCTCTGATAACCTCACCGGAAGCTTAATTGCACTGTCGACGGTGAAAATGCAGAGCGGCGTCGAGTCGAGCACCGTCAGTGAGCTTGCTCAGATCTGGCCACGCCGGATCCGAAGCCGACCTTGCCGCCCTTGAGATCGGTGATGTTGACGAAACCTTTTTTCTCGGCGGTGTTGCCGGTGGTATGGTAGAGGGTGGTGGAGAGGACGGAGCCGTCGGGGATCTTGTGGAGCTTGGCGGTGGTGAAATAATAGGTCAGGATTTTTTTCTTTCGGCCGGTTTTCCACCATATCCGGCACCGAAACCTAAACCACCAACAGTCTAAAACTCACAGCCACATCATAAAACCAGTCCGACCCCAAAGCCCGATCGGAACCCTAACCATTTTCGGCAGCCATAGAAACCCCACCGCCATAAATCGTAGCGCCTATCACCACCTTTTTTTCCCTAAACCCATTGCAACCGTTTTCCCCAAACTCGTAGCCCGAAACCAAAGGTCCTGAAATCATCTTCGTCACCCAGTTACTGGTACAACTCCGCGAAGCCTAGCCATACGACCTGGCCCAGACGATTTCCAGAGCCACCTTCAATTTGAGTCGCCGCCACCGTCGATTCACCACCTCCTGCACTTCCAGCCGCCGCCGCCAACCCAGGAAGAAGAGGCTTGCGGTCGCCGACTGGCTGAGGAGGCTGTTAAAGTCGCTGTACTCGGGGATGGCAGAGACGGTCTCGGTGATGTTGGAGGCGGCGGCGGCGGAGGAAGCGAGGATGGCGACGACGAGAAGAGAGAATGTGAGGAGGCGGCCATTACAAGTTTTTTTATATCTAATCACCTAACAATTATCATATAAATCATATCCAATCATTATTTCACCAAAAAATTTAATCTCCCTAAAATATTTTTTTCACTATTTTCTAGCAAAACGAAACGAAAGAAACGGAAAGGATATCCAATCGCACCCTTAATCTCTCTTTAATGAAGAAAAAACTGTCTCATTAAAGTGACAAATTCACAAATTTAACAGTAAAGAGATCATCTGTCAAAGGTTTCAAATAGAGGATGAATATTGGAAACTCATATCTATCATAAATATGTAACCGGCTTTTATGACCCATATAAATGTGTTGTGTGGGCGTAATAGACACATATTGCATAATCAGATAAGCATAAGTATGAAATATTGGGCTTAAATCTTGTTACCAGTTGGTACGCAAAATAGTTGGTTAGCATAGGGTCATAACAAATAAGTAAGAGTTGCATGTAATATTGCATAACTTTGTGTAGAGACAAATATATGAGTGCGCATAAATATTATCTTTGTCACCATCTATATACTTTTTGAAGGTGTTTTCTTTGAAATATTATTGTCTATGCACATTAAGGTACGAGATGCTCTACATCGATCTTGATTGAAGGCATCAAGTACTTTTGATATAAACTCTCTAGATTTATAGGTCTTGAAGACTTTATAAGGGTGGTGAGTCACTAATCATACTAAATATGTTAGGAGTTTTACAAATTCAATATTTTTATGGACAATACATTTCGAATCATCCAGCAAAATCATAAAATACTTAACTAGTCTGCATTTTTAGATAGTTATATCCACATATATCACCTTATATCCTTTATGAAAATGAAAAGTTATACTTTGTATCTTTAGCATGTTTAGGTCTCGATCATACAAGCTAAAGAATAAGTTTTGGAAAAATGAGTGACGTGTCTTTGAGATATAGACTTATGTAGTGCTTCTGCTGCTTTAGAAAGCAATAGATGTAATTTGAGCATCACTAGCACTGACACTATATAGTGGATCGGACTTCTATCCTTCTTTTTGTCACTCCAAAAATATGTCCTTCATAATTTATTATACGATGAATCATCATCTCACGACAAAAGTATCCATGTCAGTCGCGTCAAAACATGTATGAGTCAGTGTCCAAAATTTTCTTGTAGGTAACATCATATGATTCAATATCAGAGTATTGATGTAAAATCACTACATTAACTCACTAATTTATCCTTCCACATACATTAGAGGTATGCTCTCATTCTCACTATGTGTTTTTCAATGATAATCATCAACATGAATATTATTAAATTTAACTAGATTCATTTGGCTCTTGGTGCATAAAGAGCTTACATGACTATAATCATTGTGCCACTAGGCATCAAGAATTTAGTAGTTTCTTTCCCATTGTTTAGAGAAATAGTACTTTGATAGTGGGTGTTCTTAACATATGACTAGTGTTAGATATAATCTTACAAATATCATGTCGGTAACATTTGGTGATGGTGTGAGTAATAATATAGTAGGCGTTGGATGTTTGAATGTTGAGGGTTTACCAAAACTCGAGAATATGTTCCTTGTTGAGAACTTGAAAGCCAATTTACTTAGCATTAGTCAACAATGATATTTATAACCTATCGACGAGATGGGTTCCCTTTGGTTCTTTTGGGTTTGGATTTTTACAATTATTTTTTATGTTCCTATCTATTTTTTTCTAATTGTTTCATTATAATATTTCATCATTCACTAAATATTTTATAGTATACTTTGATAATAATACTTTTGAACTATGTACGCATATGTGTAGTAAATAAACTCGATTACATTCATTACTTTAGAATGAAATCCAAAGTTTACAATAAGCCAAAAATAATAATTAAATTAAAGCACCACATAAATCTAAATCAAAATAAACTTTAAGATCAAATACAATAGTCTAATAAGAATGACTCATTATTCTATCACAAGTTCTTTAGAAATTAAAGAAACAAACAAATTTGATCAGTCAAAATAGAGACTATTATTTACCGAGTGAGGTCTTTAGAAGAATATCCATGACTTCTACCATGACCAATAAATACCACGAACCCCTATATCTAACCTCATTTTCTATTCTTCCCACATGGGTTGGATCAACATGTATCGACTCCTTTGATGTGAGGTTACTTCCACTATTCATATTAACCATAGTTAGCCTCATAAAATTTCTTTACCCACCGGTCTGGCATTGCTATTCTAAAGTATACGATCATGCCTCTCAACTACTTATTATAATAATTTATATTATACTAGTGCATCAATATGTGTGCTTAAGAAAGATTGAGTGAGATCATGCCATTATGAGATTTACTTTTAACATAAGATGAGACGTGTTTTAAGTTGCAACGTATATGTTTAAAAGTCATACACCCTATTGTAACAAACAAATAATTTTTTTTCCCACCGCATGCTTAGGTCTGGAAATAATGTCATAAATATTTCCAAAGGTCATTCCAAAGTTCTTTGGATGTATGTAATTAATTAGTCTTCCAGAATAAGATAGGGTTAATATGCAGGCTCAAGCTTATTTGGGCATTGACCTTGACTTAGTAAAACGATTATTTGTCATTTGAGGGTCAGTTATTTTAGTTTCCGCATCTAACAACCATTGGTAGGGCTCAATTCCTTTTGAATCTAGTATTTCAAATATGAATTGAGTTAGTTAAATCAATTTCTTTAGATAATAGATTTGAATAATATAGGTTACATATTTTCTTTGATATTTTATGAATATATTTTTGTCACAACGCTATTTTGTACTGACTTGACATCATGCATGGACATTCATTATCATAAAAATATATAATTTATCATGGCTAACTAAACATATATGCAAGACATAGTCAATTACCAGTATAATCATTTAAATAAGTTGATTTCTAATTTTAATTCCAAAGTCATACAAGAACATAAATAATACAATATGCACACATGGATATCATTAAAGTTAAAATGCACACATAATTTTATGTTGAATCCCAGATTGGAAATACACAGAAACAGCCGAAGAACTTACAAAATAGAATTTATAATCTCTACCAAATGTAGAATAAGGGGAATCACCGCTATTAAGAATTCCAAGTAGAGACATAGAGTTTTGACGAACAAATCTTGAAAACTAAAACAATGTCTATATTGAATAGGTAAAAACACACTTGTAAAATATAGACATAGATAAGATTATGATATGAAGAGTTCGTTGTCCTCATATCTGGATTTCATAATATCAATTGTTTAATATACAATAAATAAAAGTAGGGATTCTTTTCAATCAACAAATTTATAGGAAATAAATATATAAATGGCATATAAGAGTAGTATCCGAAAAAAGATAATTCGATAAGTTTATTGACCTTTTCTATTAAAAAAAGAAGAAAGAAAATAAAAAAAATTCATTTTTAGTGAAAAATCGAAGAAAAAGATCTTTCGTTAGAATTAGAAAAACACTATTAAAAATAGAAAAAAAGGGACTCGAATTTAGAGATTGATTCTTTTTATGCAGTTTTTTTTAACCATACGCATCAAAAGGTGCATTCAAGGTTTCTAAGGCACAATTTTGACAGAGATAGAATCAAAATAATTCCCGAAGTTCCTTTCTAAATATTTCTCAATGTCCGACTATTCATGGAACATGAGAAGTGGGTGATTAATCATCTTCTTTCGGAAGAAATCAAAGAATTTCTTGAAAATCCTACAAGATTGGTTCGTTCTTTTTTCTCTAATAGATGCAAGATGACACATATGAAAAATATATCTTTTGCATCTTAAATCATATATAATAGCATTCCATAATAATTCGTACTTGGAAACACAACCACATCACAATCTCAGATTGATTAACACAAAAAGTAAATTCTTAATCCATCTAAAACTGAAGAGGGTTTTCAAAAACTTTTGAACAAAAACTAAGTCGCAATCTGATTATTAAAATAAATTCTTTTAAAGTTATGGGAGTAAGACACAATTCTTTCGTATGGCACGCATTTAAAACTGCAATAGGACCGGTTTGTGAATATATTCTAAAGATAGAAAAATTTAAACCCGATCTACACCATCCAAATTTAACACCTATGTGTTTTGCAACATCATTCTGAATTTCAACTTGATCTAATAATTAAATTGTGTGTAATATAATTTTGAATAAATATTGATCAGACAATTTCAAAAGCAGAATCTGTTATGTCCAAATTTCATTATCGGATGCTCGAGAATCCAGAATCAGATCTCCACCATTCAGATTGTAATTAAACGAGTTATGAATCTACTCTATATACAATAGTTAGGAGTCCGAAAAATAGATAATTTCTTACGCAATTGAATTTTTTTAAATATGAAGATTTTCTTTTATTATTTGGTTTATGGAGATTATTAACTGTGCATCACTAGAGGCTCATGCTTATAACGTGAAAAGTAAAAAATAATGTAAAAGTAGAAGAAAAGACAAAAAGACAAAAAAAAAATTGAGGCTTGATTATGACTCTCTTATTCATAATGGACTCCTTTTTTTATATAGGATATGATAAACATATTTTCATGATATCTAAAGATAACAAATACTTAAATTGTTATTTATCAGTTATTTGTTGACGAAGAGTCAAAGATACACTAATTGTGTCTTTCCTTCGACTACAAGCACCTAAAGTATCTTATAGTTTATGAGAGGCTTCTTTCATTTTGATTAATCAATGTCCGTAAGTCCCAGGGCGAATACTGACAACCCAATGTTTTATGAGTTCACCGACAATATTTTTAATAAAAGTAATTATGGTTGAAAAGACTAAAATAACCTTATCACAATACAAAATTAAATATTAAAAAATAATTTTCTCAATCTATTCGAGAAATAAAGAAGAACAACATGTTTGGAAAAAAAAATTCCGAACGCTTATTTTCAAAACATCTCATTGTGTTCGAATTTTTTTATGAACATACACAACATCTTCAAATTGTTTTTATGAACATACACAAAATATTCAAAAAATCCCAAATAAAACAAGTTTAAGTTTTTAATGGCGAAATCACGCAATAAAATCAGGCAAACAACAACAGTTTATCAAAGAAAAATATTTCATTTTCAATTTTGATATCGATCTGTACATTAAAAATCCAATAATATCAAAAGTATTTAATATTCAAACCAAACCTTAGAACCTATACAATTAAATCGAACAAATTGTGACCCAATCTATAGATGCTCTCCTCGGGTTTTTTTTTCACAATTTTTTCTACCTTTTTTTTTTCCCTCTTCTTCTTCTTCTTCTTCTTCTTCTTTGTGTTCTTTTTGGAACAACTTTCTTTTATTTTTATTTTCATATTTGTTTTATTCTTTTTCTGGTTGGGGTAAAGTGCTAAGTTGATGGGTTGATTTAGTAAAACTTGTTATCTTTAAAATTTGATTGGAGTGTTCTCATCAATTGAGGTCAATTCATTTAATTTAGGTGACAAATATCCACACCCCAAGTCCTATCAATATATTATATACCCTGTACCAACATTTTGCTCGAGTCATTATATCGTGCACATGGATGCACCTTACAGGATGCACCCTTTAATTAAATTTATCTTCACATCTAACTGGTACATTTCATCACATGTAACTAATATATATCATCACAAACAACTAAATCCTAATTTAACATCTAAAATCCTAAAATGAAAATAAACTCTAAAATAGAAAGCTAAACCCTAAAAATTGATAAACAAAACCCTCAAATGGAAAACCAAACCTTAAAAATAGAAAACTAAACCTTAAAATGAAAAACTAAACCTAAGATTCTAAATTTTTGCCATATATCATTAATGGAGCCTGAATAGCTAAACCTGGTTTGGGGTAGACCTGAGTCAAGATTACAAAAGAGAGGACCAGGAGGATACGTCAGCCCTGTCCTTGAGAAGATCTGGCCTGGTCCTCCAGCCAGAAGAAGCCAGGAACACAGCAAGAGCAGGTTCGCCTCAGCCGATGAATTATCCTGATCTGGATGTTCACAGGTCAGCCATATTCTTGAGAAGACGTGATCTAGTCCTCCCAGAAGGGGACAAGTGGGACCGCTTGTCCTAAATTAGTTGCATAACGGCCCTTGACTCGCGACCTTTGTTTCCGAGATCTCGGATGAGGTCCCCACTGAGAAAACTATAAATACCTCGGCCTCAAGGCTGAGAGAGGTATGTCATTCTTGTGCATTCTTTTTGTTGCGTACTAAAATACTCCATAACGCTTATCTGACTTAAGAATCGGAGAGGTTTCCACCGGAAAACCCCCAATGGTCCTTTTCTGACGTGTTTTTGGGTGCAGGTCAGGCGTGCACAGGGCGAAGTACTGGTTTCAGGCGTTATCATATTTTTAGGTGAAACAATTGGCGCCGTCTGTGGGAACTTCGTTCAAAGCTAAGGCGTGAGTAACACATGGATTCAGCAGGGCTCCGTCAAAATTTAGTGGCGGAGTTGGGTGGTACGCCTAGCTCTGCCGCGTCGTGGGGTATGCCAAAACCCACGAGAGCATCAACGACAGGACCAGCAGAGACAGGGCCATCGGCAATGGATGGGACAGGCACCCCGCAGTCCCCCTCCGACGGATCCACACCTGCTGATGGTGGATCGCTGAACAAAACTTTCCTTATGCAGCTGTTTGAGCTCATCGGAAAGGCTGGGGAAGTGGCTGTAGAGAAAAAGTTCACAGAATTCTCGATGCCCCCGTCCCAGACTGTCCCACCACCAGTGACAGAGCCACCGCATGCCCAGTGCACGGCCAGGACTCCTCTCCGAGATGAGGAAGAAAATTTCTCAGCTTCTGCAAGCGAAACTTCGAGCCAAACCAACCAAGACCTCACTGAGCAGATGCAAAATCTGCAGGAAGAGGTTAGGGAATTCAAGATAAAAATGGCAGGTACAGGGGTGGCGCCGGCGCGAAGAGGCACGCCATTCACTGAGGAGGTTATGAGCGATGATGTGCCAGCCTCCTATAGATCCCTGGGTTTTAAGTATAGTGGGACAACAGACCCATGGGGTCACCTGAGCCGTTTCGAAATCGCAGCGGTTGTGCAAAAATTCTCAGATGCGGTCATGTGCCGGGTCTTCCCAATGACTTTCACTAAATCAGCCCAGCTCTGGTTTAGCCAATTGCCTCCGCGTTCTATCAGCAACTTTGACAAGTTCAGCTCGGCATTTCTGCATCAGTTTACCAGCTACAGGAAATACCAGCTACAGGAGATCTTGTAGGCGATCGAGAGATATCCCGATCTCAAGTGGCCTAAGACTTACTCTCATAAACAGAAGAAGGAAAGGTCTGACCGATTTTTTCGGTATCACAATGAGTACGGCCATGACACAGACCAGTGTACTCATTTGAAAGATGAATTAGAGAGAATGGTGCAGGCTGGGAACCTCAAAGAGTTCGTGCGGATGCGAAGGGAGGAGCCCAGGCCTGACTCCTATATGAAAGGTCAGCCTCAAGAAAACAGGCGTAGTTTAGACAATCGCAGTGCCGGGCGAAGAAATGATCAGGTGTAGGAAGTGCGGGAAGAGATCCTCAAGATCACAGGGGGCGAATGGGATGAACATTCCAGACGAACCCAGAATATCTATGTGCGTGCTGCGAAAGACTTAACCAGAAAGGGAAAAGAAATTGGGCAGGTGGCCCCAAGTCCAAATGTTTGTTTTGGTTCCAAAGACGAAGATGGGATCCTAGCCTTCCATATGTATGCCCTAGTCATCACGGCTACCATAGTTAATTACAGTGTTAGGCGAATCTTCGTGGACACGGGAAGTTCAGCTGACATCATGTTTTATGATTGCTTTAGAAAGATGAACCTGGACGTAGAGTTGGAAGAGGTCACGACCTCGCTGGTGAGATTTGCTGGGGGAGCATTGAAACCCCTGGGTGCAATAACCTCTTGGTAACGTTAGGGGACGAGCCATTAAAACAGACCAGGACGATCCAATTCTTGGTGGTAGATGTAGCTTATTCTTATAACGTGATGTTAGGAAGACCATCCCTAAGCAAGTTCCAGGAAGTAGTCTCGATCTACCACAAGAAATTGAAATTCCGAGCTCAGTATTGAGTGGGTGAGATTCGAGGGGACCAATATACGTCGCGCCAGACATATGTGGAAAGCATCCGTCGGAATGAAGAAGAGAGGCAGGCTAAAGAGCCCGAATAGAAGACGACAGATCTGATGATGGTGGAGGTAGTCTCGGGGGACGACAGCCGAGTCCTTTGTGTTGGAACGACCATCAACCCTGAGGTGTTGGTAGATATGGTGGCTCTACTACGAAGTAATGTGGACATTTTTGCCTGGTCTCCCCAAGATCTTGTAGGGATAGACCCAGAGGTGGCTGAGCACCACCTCAACATCAGCCCGACAATAAAGCCGGTAAAATAAAGAAAGCGCAACTTTGGGCCCGAGAAGGAAGCCATTATTGAGGCAGAGGTGGATAAAATTCTGAAGGCTGGGCATGTCAAGGAAATAAAATTCCCGGAGTGGCTCTCTAATGCAGTTCTAGTGCCGAAAACAGAGGATGACTAGCGGATATGCATAGATTTTCGTGACCTTAACAAGGCTTGCCCTAAAGATCATTATCCATTACCAAGAATAGATCAGCTGGTTGATTCTACCTCGGGTTGCGAGCTTCTGAGTATGATGGATGCTTCGCAGGGATATCACCAGATTCGGTTGGCCAAGGAAGACCAGAAGCGCGTCAGTTTTATAGCCCTGAAAGGAACTTATTGCTACGTGGTCATGCCGTTCGGGCTTAGGAACGCGAGCGCCACATACCAGCAATTGGTGGACAAAATTTTCAAAAACCAGCTTGGGCGGAACATGGAAGTTTATGTAGACGATATGCTGGTCAAAAGTATGAAAGCAGCCTCACACGTAGATGACCTGAGGGAAACCTTTGATACCCTAAGGAGGTATGGGATGAAGCTCAACCCCAAAAAGTGCATGTTTGGGGTAAGATCTGGAAGGTTCCTGGGCTACATGGTCACAGAAAAGGGCATCGAAGCAAACCCGGATAAGGTTAGGGCGATCATGGATATGCAGCCTCCGAAAAATGTTAATGAAATGCAATGCTTAGCTGGACAAATAACAGCCCTGAGCAGGTTTGTCTCACGTTCGATTGAGAAGAGTCTGCCATTTTCTCAGGCTTTACGAAAAAGAGCTCGGTTCCAATGAGACGACAAATGCCAGGATGCATTTCAAAAGTTGAAGGAATATCTGGCTGGCATGTCCTTGCTTACAAAACCTGTTTAAAAGCCAAGATTGGCTAAGGGTAAAAACTCTAATTTGCTGGACTTGATTGAACAGATAAAGACAGGAAATAACCAAAGATTGGCCAAAATTTCGATGAAAGTATTCTCGCGTTCATTACAAAATTTCTGGCAAAGTACAGCAAAGGGAAAAATTAAAAAACAGGCGAATCTGATTACAAATACAGAAAATAAATAGAAGAACAAGAATGCAGGAAAACCCAGAAACATCTAGCCATGAGAAGCAGAAGCTCTCCGATCAGAGGCCAGAACACGGCGGGCACGCCACAGCTCACGCTCAGTTTTGTGGTAGCGCTGTCGATACTTATAGGCCCGCTCAGAGATGGCATAAGCTTCGCCGGCAGCGATGGTCAACTGGTTCACCGACTCCGTCAAGTCGGCCTTCTCTTCTTTCAGCTGGCGCAGCTCGGCCCTCTCTCGCTTGTAGTGGCACTTCTTCTATCTCTTCCTCTCCAAGAGCCGATACACATAACTGAGTTTCTCCCAGAGCATGGATAGTTTGTCTGAGAGTTTGAAATTCTCGACAAATAGAA
The DNA here is from genome assembly GCA_014905375.1 of Phtheirospermum japonicum. Lineage (NCBI taxonomy): Eukaryota > Viridiplantae > Streptophyta > Magnoliopsida > Lamiales > Orobanchaceae > Phtheirospermum > Phtheirospermum japonicum. Next base: position 1,002,952 of record BMAC01000028.1, on the reverse strand, counting down.
AGAGATTTCTTCGCTTCACAGAATCGAGTTCTTCAAGCAAGGAAGGAGAAGCCATTGCGGAAATTGAAAGATAACAAAGCATAAGTGTGCATATTTAAAGGAAAAAAGGCACGTGCCACGGAATAAAAAGTACTAGGGTTTCCAGGAAATAAGGAAATCCTAGAATACCAAAAGTCACTACGAGACAAGAAAATTCATTACTATTAATCAGACATTGTTCAGTACAAATTCATGAAAAGTAAGACAGACCAGCCACACAGGCAAAACAACAGATCTGTCAAGAAAAAAGAGGTGCAACCTAAGGAATACTAAACTTAAATCCCTGCGTCTAGCTCCTGCGTGAGTTGCTCTATAGTCTCCTCTGCCAAAGCACCAGGAGAGGCTCCTCCCGGAAGCTCCCCCAAATCAGCAAAGGTGGGGGAGGGAGTAGAGTGGTTAGCGCCAGAGCAAGACCTGGATTTGGCTGAGCTGCCTCTGAAGAAACCAAGGGAGCAGAAAAGGCGGCAAAAATGAGTGCGACTAACTCGGGCGTATCGAGCTTATGCAGGCGGTCCTGCTCAGGAGAATATCTGAAAGAGGTAGGCTCGGGAGGTTGCTTCAAAATCTCCACGCGGTCGAAGGGGACATTAGGCTTCTCCTGGGCCCACTTTGCCTGGGCATCCAGAGTGAGGTGGAAGTATACCTCCGCTTCTGGAGCAAGCAGTTGATACAAGTGCTCTGAGCCCAGGAAGACCCGCTGGACATAATCCCGGGTGATCTGGATCAGCCTCAGTCCTTCTTCGGAGTTAAGGAGCTCCATTTTCCACGCTTCACGAGCCTTGGCCACGTTCTCATCGGCCAAACTTTGAGATTCAGCTAAGGCCTCATTCTGTGCCTCTTCCCTGACCATCTCGAGCACTTTCTGCTCTTCCTTCCTCACCTCTTCCGACTCTTGCTCAGCCTTCTTCAACTTTTTGGCCCTCTCTTTGCACAGATCGCGCAGCCTCTTCTCCTTCTCCTACAATGACTTGTGCTCCTTTGCCAGATCTGTGTTCATCAGGGCTCCCTTGGCCTTGGAAACAAGGATTGACCTCTTAGCCGCCGCCTAAAAGAAGAAGGAAACTTAACCAAATGAAATGAAGGGTGAAAGAAGATGAATAGGGGGAATGAGACTTACCCTCGCCTCGTCCTGTCACAGAGACTCTATAAGGTCAGAGTCTGACCACTTCTCCAAAGTAGCCCTGTCCGCAGTAGGGCACTGCCCTTGAATAAACTGAACAGCTAGCTCTCCAGAGCAGTTTAAGACAGACTTGTTAAACCAGGTGTCATTGGGGGTCGTGATCTTAACCCCAAGGCCCGATGGCCCTCCTAGACACGAGTGGGGCCTTTTCGCAAGCCGCTCCATCCTCTCCCCCGAAGCTAAGGGAGCAACAATTTTGACTTCCGGCCCGAGCCGCTTGCCTCCGTGTGAGAGGGGTCAGGCACTGAAGCTCGCTGCTCTGATCCTGAGGTGGCACCCTTCTGGCGAGCAGCCATAATCCTGTGCATCATGTTTTCTGCAGAAGCAAGAGCAGGTTAGCCAAAATCGATACAAAAACATCAGGTCATGTAAAAATATTATATTTCCAGAGCTGTTAATATCCTTTACCAATTTGGGGGGGTCAAGTGATTGTTCTCCTCCTCAATATGGAAGAAGTCAATGGTAGAGGGGGTGAGAAGATCGGAAATAGGAAGGACATGCTCATTCAGAGTAGAAATTATTCGTCGAAGACGGGGAGACCTGTCTTTTACAGTCAAATGTTGTTGGGTGGCAACTCATCAATGGAGCGAGAAGGAAAACCCCACTCCCCCAAACACTGAATAAAAAGAACTTCTTATGCCAGGCCTTGTTAGAAGTAGGGATGCCGGTAAGGAACCAGACACCAGTCCTGGCGCTTAGATAAAAGTATCCCGGGGATGAGATCTTCACTTGGAAGAGCTGGTAAAAGGTCTGAGCTGTTGGGACCAGACCAGCATACCTCATAGCTAAACTATAACTTATAATAATCCTAAAGGAGTTGGGAACAAATTGATGGACGAGAATTCTATATAGTCGGGCTATTTCTAGTATTAAGGGGTGCACCGGCAGGCGTAAGCCCGCCTGGAATTGATCCACATAAAAAGTTTTAAAAAAACCGCCGGCGCCTGGTAAGCCATTACGCCGCCGTGAGGATTTAGCAACTCAAATCCTTCCGGTATCTGATATTTGTACCTCAGATTTTCCACCGTGCTCGCATTGAGAATAGAACAGATATATGGCCAGACGGGGATGTACGGGGGATACTCGAAGGAGGATGATGGTGAAGCCGCTGCCGCTGGAGGAGAATCAGCGGCAGGAGAACGTTGGAAGGAGAATCGGCAGAAAGAGAGTTGGTGGCAGAAGAGTCGGAGGCGGGAGAGCGAGTAGCAGAAAAATTGACGGATAAAGAAGATGAAGACCTAGACATTATCGGAAGATTAGTAAGGGTTGAAGAAATACCTGATAAGTGGAGGAGATCGGAAAAGCTTGGGAGGAATATTGAGTCGCCGGGAGAGAAAAGACAGAGAGTAAAATATGCTTGTGAAAATTGGAAATATGGAAAAGTGTGGAAGATAGAGAGGGTATCGGGAGATAAAGGCAAAAAGGTAAAAAAATGGAAACCGAGTAAAAAGAGGGATCTTCATGAGATTCCCGCATTTAATGCTTGCCAGATGAACAGTACCCTAGGCGATGAGCTGGAACGCCAACCGCCAAAATATACGTCACTGACCTATCAGCAGTGCAGTACTCGAGGAGACGTGTAAGTGTGGTAACTGTCTCGAGATATGGACCGTCACCAATAATGCGAATGAGTAGGCGGATTTCTCGGGATCTGGTCAGATACGGAAAATTGGAAGGACGTGCGAAACCCTAACTGCAGGCGAAAGAAGAGCTCTGACATTCTACAGATCTACCCCAACCATTTTGGGGGGAGGAGTTGATGGGTCCTGAATAGCTAGACCTGGTTTGGGGTAGACCTGAGTCAAGATTACAAAAGAGAGGACCAGGAGGATACGTCAGCCCTGTCCTTGAGAAGATCTGGCCTGGTCCTCCAGCCAGAAGAAGCCAGGGACACAGCAAGAGCAGGTTCGCCTCAGCCGATGAATTATCCTGATCTGTATGTTCACATGTCAGCCTTATTCTTGAGAAGACCTGATCTAGTCCTTCTAGAAGGGGACAAGTGGGACCTCTTGTCCCAAATTAGTTGCATAACGGCTCTTGATTCGCGGCCTTTGTTTCCGAGATCTCGGATGAGGTTCCCACTGGGAAAACTATAAATACCTCAGCCTCAAGGCTGAGAGAGGTATGTCATTCTTGTGCATTCTTTTCGTTGAGCACTAAAACACTCCATAACGCTTATCTGGCTTAAGCATCGGAGAGGTTTCCACCGGAAAACCCCCGGTGGTCCTTTTCTGACGTGTTTTTGGGTGCAGGTCAGGCGTGAGAAGGATTTTTTGGTTGAAAAAATCAATACTGATTAGTTCTGTCTCAATTTGTATTTTCTTATGTCATTAGGAAAACACAATTTTAAGATTCAAATCCCAAAATCATTCATGAATTCGAAGTAAGCAGCCACTAGTTAATGGTTCAAATTTGTCGACTAAAAATACACATTTGATTTCTCAATAGAAAAAGGCGTTATCATATTTTTGGGTGAAACAATCATCACATATAACTGACATATATCATCACATATAACTAGTACGATGATATATTTTGTCGGGACCCTAAAATAGAAAACTAAATGTTAAAAATTGAAAACTAAATTCTAAAATGAAAAACTAAAACCTACAATGAAAAATTAACCTAAGTTCTTAATTTTTATCATATGTCATCATATATAACTGCTATATATATTAACATATAATTGACATATATCTTCACATATAACTGAACGATAATATATTTTTGCTGGGTGCACCTTGGTTCACGGAATAACTCACCCATTTTGCCCCATTGTTAATTAGCTAACTCATGTATGTTACATACACATGACAAGCATTATAATATATGAGAAATGACTATCATTATATATATATATAGGGTTGGGTTTAAATGGAACCATGTCAATATATGCGAACCTAGGGACTCATCTTGACCATTAGATTGGATAATCTTGATGGTTGAGATTATGACATGTCAGCATGGAAATAATTAAAAAAAATTCATTAAATAATTAAAAAGGGTATTTTGGACATATAACGACGTTCATGAAGAGCACTAAATTGCTTTTTAGAAAGCACAACGAATATATAACAGCAAATTCAAAAATTTATAATAAAACACAAATCTTCAACGAAACATAACTTTTTAATTTTTATTCATTTTTAATGAAATATATATCAAATTAATCACATTCTTAAGATCTACGATTTGAGATACATATTGCATATTTAAAAATGTAAAAATAAATAAATATAATTAAATTTAAAAATCTGAATATTTAAAGCATTGTATATGACTATTTATAGCACTACACTAGTCTTCAGCAGTGCTTTTTTTTTTTTTATGTTGGCAGTGCTGGTTTTTTGAAGTGCTTTCTTAATATTGTTGCGGCGCTTTTTTTACTACACAACCAAAAACCGAACAACCAATCAACCGCCCCATCACCGTCGCCACACGGTGCCCCTGCCAATTTCTCCCAGAAGCACCGGGGTATTCTTCTAAAAGCACCGAGCCCCAATTCAAAAAGCAATTGGCCGCCGCCAAGTGGCCCCGGTCGATTTCTCCCCAAAGCACCAGGGGATTTATCCCAGAAGCACCGGAATCGGCTGCGACGACGCGTCGTTTTTTCAGCAGCAACTGGAGGAGGAAGCTGGCGGCGATGGCGGGAATCGACTCACCACCTGGACAGCGCCACACCTCCCACAGCCTGATTCAAACCCGGGACCCAACAATCCCAACGTCGAACCATTCGGATCGCCAAGCCCCAAACTGCCAATCCATCAACCACCGGCTGAACCAACCACCCCGAACCACCGTCCACTTCAACCATAGCCAAACCACGGCTAATCCCAATCAGGTATAGCCGCTGTTGTCGGAGAGGCGAATGCCAAACAACCAAAACCCAAACAATCGAAAAAAAAAATAAAGTGATGGAGAGAAGGGTCGCCGCAGGCGGTAGGAAGGTTGGCGCGGGCGGAGGGGACGCTGGTCCCATGTTGCAAAGGGCGTCGCAGGCGGCGGTGAGGCTTTGCGCAGGCGGCGACTGCCCGAGAATCCAATCCAACACAATTGACGTCGGAGGCTTTGCGCAGGCGGCGACTTGCCCGAGAATTCAACCCAACACAATTGCGCAGGTGGCGACTGCCCGCGGCGTCAACGCCGCCCAAAAACCCCGAATCCCAAAACTCCGACGTTACATCTCCGACGTCTCCTTCTCGTGGCGTGAAAAGAGGACTTCTCGGAGCTCAGTAAAACCCTAACCCGCCAATTCTAGGAGTTGCCGCCGCCGCAAGGAGCTGCAATCGATGAGGCGGATGGAGGCCCGAGGATTGCCGACGCGGCGGCGATGATCCCCGGCGACGTGCTCTCTGTGTCTCTTAGGGTGAGGACCAGGGCGTACGCGGCGGCTGGCTTGGTGTGAGGATCGCCGACGCGGCGGCTGGCTTGGTGGCGACGGCTGATCCGGATTTGGGGAAGATAGGGTTTGGGGGGGAGAGACGGGGGGTTCTGGGGGGAGAGACGGGGGGCCAAATGAAATGAAGGATTAGGGCTGATTTTTATTTTGTTGGCATTTACCTAAAAGCCCTTTTCCTTCCATAAATATAATTTAATGAATTTAAAAAATAGAAAAAATCTGGTCCACACATTTTATTAGATTTACGGCTTGGATTGGTCCCTAGGTTCGCAAATATTGACGTGGGTTTCATTTGAACCCAATCCTATATATAATATATATATATTATATATATATATATATATATATATATATATATATATATATAATGATAGTATTGCTGAAAATCAACACTTTATCCTTGCATTGCCTAATTTTGGGGTTTGACAATTTTTTCTGAAAACCCAAATCTATATATATATATATATATATATATATATATATATAAAGGCTAGTGTTTTTAAAAATATTTTTCAAAATTTTTCCTCCAAAACAACATGCTAAAAATAGTAGTCAGTTTTAGTTAATTAAAAAAATATATAAAAGTTAGGTATTTATGTCTATATTTAAGTTATTAATAACATATTTATTAAATCTTATATATATATATATTTGGATCATATGTAAATCTTAGATATGACTTATATATAGTATATGAATTCACATATATAATTATTCAACTAAAACCTGCTATTAAGACAATCATTACCAAATGTATACATACCTAGTTAATTATAGAGTTGGTACTATAAAAGTTAATATCTATTATTATTATCTATCGCATTAATTTATTTATGACTTGCATATAAATATTTCTAATACATTTATATTCTTATATATAATAAGTAGAATTTCTAATCAAATTATGACAAAATAAAATTACAATTAATAAATCTTATAAATATCTATAACTATATACTAAGCGAGCAGTATAAAAAAATTATTTTTAATATTATTATCATTACTGAATGCATGATTACCATTATATATATATAGCAAAATTTCTTCCAATGATATTTATATACTACTGGCAAGCATTTTCTCTACATTACTAAGAAATAGATTTAGAGCTATGTTCTAATTTATATTTATGCATGAATAATGTACTTAACGTTAAACGCATGACCAAACTTTTTTATAAAAGTTTTGCCATATCCAAATTGACTCATATTATTTTTTAATTGATTTAGATTAGATCCTAAAATTAGTTTTTAAATCATATATTGCATATGACAATATAATTAGATAATTTCAAAATAGAAGATTAGTACGAAAAATTTATATAATATTTAATTTAAAATATTGTAATATTCCAAAGTTTCAATATAACTAAAATAAATTATTATTATTAAGAGCTTTCATAAATAATTATTTATTTTCTATTAAGTGACCTAATATATGATTTAGCCTTCATAAATAATTATTTGGTTAAGTGTATGTGTGTTTAATCATATTTTAAATAAAAAGTAACAATTTAAATTACTCATATATACAATATATTCATCCTAAACATCAAAATGGTAAACTACGAATTATACCCTCCATCAAATATTATTTATTCAAAATTAAATAATATAAAATAACCTTCATAAATAATTAATTATTTTGAATATGGTAAATCCAATTAGATTAATCATATTTGTTATCTAAATGGTAAAACTTGAGCAATTTAAAATAGATAAATATTCCACTAAAAATATAACAATCTCTATTAATTATAATTGAATTAAATTAAAAGATTTCCTACATAATCCCTGGTCAACTATAATTTAAAGCTCCGCACCCAAAAAATAAATTAAATAAATATTACCGTAATTAATTTGTTTCTAATGTTCAACTATTTTTTTATAAAAAAATAAAAGTGACCAAAAGTTATGTATTGTCGCAAATAACCATTAAGATTCAAATCTTTATATATATAACAATGGAAAATGTAGTACTTTGTATACACGCTTTTCTTATAGGTGTGTCATTCTATTAATAGAGATATTATCTAATGAGCAAATAAATTAGTCTTTTAATTAATATTTATTTAATTGATAATTACAATATATGATGAAAAATAATAAATAGGTATAATTTTATTTTTTATAAAATTGATCATATTGTTTATATTTCTACATAATTAATTGATTGTTCATTTGATACGGACTTGACGATGTGGATATTGTCTCCTTACAATTAGTAATGTTAYCGGATCACCTACATGAACTTACCTCAACAATCTCGAAAAGGAAAATRTRRAGTTAAAACRATAAAAWWACTTACCGYTATGGAAAMGTAATTTTATGTGATTATTTTTAAGAATAATTGTTATGGGATTTAAATAATATTTAACAAAATATAATCTTCAAGTTAAACCATAAAATAACTTTAACATCACGTAGAGTTAATTTTATGTGATAATCTTTGGAAATAATTATTATGGGGTTTAAATCATTTTTATTAGTTTTGACATTGAATGTATTTTAGGTGTGTGTTTTTTATCTCCCTCCTACTTTAATATGAGAATAGCTTGAATGAGTTTAACAACAATTCATTTTAATATTTGTTGAATATTGATGTTATTTATTATTTTAGCATAATTGATTTTCTTTTCTCCTTAGTGTTTTATTCTAATATTTCATGTTCCACATATGGATATTACTTAGTTTTGTAAGCTTTAATTATTAAAAAACTAATGCTAGAAAATGACTTCTATTTATAATTTAAGATGATTAAATCATTCAAGTATGATGTATGAAAGGGTGAATGATTCAGAAGAACTAATTGAAAATTATTTTTATATTTAATATGATTGTTAATAATAATATTTTGATAAATAAAAAATAATAAAAAATATGTAATTACCGATCAATTAGTATTTTTAGTGATTCTAATAAGGAAATCAACTACATGGTATCTTAAAAAAACAACGAGACTTCATTAATTACGTATGCAATTAAATAATTCAATTAATTTATATAGTATAAAAAAATATCGATCTTATCATACATACTATTAATATTACACGATACATATGAATAAAAATATGTTTTATGATAATTATATATTAAAACGAACTGAATTACATTTTTAATATGTAAAATGACATTATAAGGTTTATTTTAATGTTATTATATTTTTTTGTTATTTTTTATTTTCAAAATACGAGGGGACGGAATTCCCCTCGATAAAATACCGAGGGCACTGAGTTCCCTCAATATCATTGAGGGGAATTATTTTCCTTTAGTACTTCATCGATGGAATCATCTCCTCTTGGTTTTTTGAAAAGAAAAAAAAAAGAAAAAAATATAATTATCAATCAATTGATAATTTTTATGATTCTAAAATAAGGAAAGCAACCACGTGATATTTTAAAAGAAAATAATGAGACTTCATTAATTACGTATGTAATTAAATAACTCGATTGATCTATATAGTATAACAAAAGATCGATCGTATCATACTATAATATTACACGATACATGCCAATCAATATAAGTTCGATGATAATTATATATTAAAATCATGTGAATTACATTTCAAATGTATAGTATGAAATTATAGTGTTTATTTTGATTTTATATAAAAAAACTATATTTTTTAATTTTCAAAAATACCGAGGGGACAGAATTCTCCTCGGTAATGCCGAGTGCATTTTTTTACCCTCAATAATATTTATTTTTTCTTTTTTATTTTTCATAATTTGTTGAGGCATTACTGAGGGTGTAATATCTAGGACATTTGATTCCCCTATGTACTTTCGAGGGTTTTATATTCCCCTCCGTATTATCGAGGTTTTTTTTCGCTCGGTATATTTTCCCTCGAAAATTTTTCGACATTACATTCGATAACAGTGACGGTAAATGTTGGCGCTGATTTACTGAAGGCTTTACTGAGAGTGTCGTTAATGAAGGTTTAATCCATCGGTAAAAATCTCTCGATATTGCTGAGGGCAAATATGTTTGGTAATCCATTATTATTATTATTATTATTATTATTATTATTATTATTATTATAAATTCTACTTCATATTTATTAGATTTTTAATTTATAATAGCACAAACAATACAAATTGAGATTACTAATAGCCAAAACAATTAAGACATCAAATTTATGATTTATAATCTTGTATGCAAAGCTACAAATAGACATACTATTTTTTACAAGTCACCAATCGAAAGTTGATGGGAACGACAACTTTACGAATATAACAACAAACATATATACCAAAAAATATCAAATAATACATATTTAGTAATTTAATTGATTAGAATTAATAATAACACTAATATTCAATTTATATATTTATGTAGCATGAGATCTGTGCATTGAAAGGTACAAAGAACTAGTAATCCACAAGGAGACTAACATTAGGGTTCTGGAGATTTGGTCTAAAAACTTAAGAAATTAAATTCACTTCCTCCAACTTCTTGTTGTTATACACCTATTAGAAGTTTGCCCGTATCTGCAACTAAAAATACTGTCAAACTATCAAATTTCTACTGATTTTCCTTATTATAAAACCCTCCAAATTCTATATTCAAGAATTGCGTCTGCTATAAGGTCCAACATCTATATTATTATATTTATTATACTTGCACAACATTAAATAATATTTCTATTTTGTATCTATTTCACAATATAATAACAAGGTTAAAAAAAGTCAAAAAGTTGATTCAATTATATAAGATTAGATTCCCAGAGAAGCAGATTACAAATATATACAGAAGAAAAAGTTATGATTTATCATTAAAAGTGAATGATAGTCAGTACAGTAGAAACAGTGACTGGACTGTCGGGGGAATGAGATTCGATTTTATAAACTTGTCTAATATAGTTTCGTTTCATATTACCACGAACAATTTAAAAGCCCTTTTCTTTATTTGATTAATATTTTTTTTCTCTGTTGCCATTAATTTCCTGACGTTTTTCTGTTAAAAAACAGAATATATATATCAAGGGTTGTCCCGATTTCCTCTTTAAATCTCCGACTAGTAACTAAACTGCTTTACAGAAGACAGGCATCAAGAACAGACATTGGGTTTTTATTTGGTTGATCAAAGCTAGTATTTTTATTTTATTTTATTTATTTATTAATATTATTTTCTGGCCCTTAGCTATCATCTGCCTTGGTCATATTAGTTCTAATAGTAATTAAATTAGAGTTGTTTTTGGCATGTGGGTTGCTCTGGTTTGGGTCCATGGATGTGTCTCTGTGCTTTTCTTGGATTTCTGGGATTGTAGTGAGGCTGATTGAGTTACAGCTCACATTTGGGCCTGATATTTTGAAGATTACTACTTTTTAAATTTGTTAGCAGAAAACCAATTAGTCATTTTTCTTTTTTTTTTTAAATAATTTGGATTCTTGAATTGTTCCATCTCTTTTCTTTTCTCCTCCTAATTTGAGGTTTGTGAGTATTTTGAATTGCTCATAGATGGAAACCAGATTTTATGGTCCAGAAATTGGGGGGGAAAATAGGGAATGGGATTTAAATGATTGGAAATGGGATGGCGATTTATTTACAGCTGCCCCGTTAAATATCGAAAGTAGGCAATTATTCCCAGTTGGATCAGATAATATTCCTTTGCAAAATAGGGTTCCAAATGGTTTATCATCATCATCAGATTTGGAGAAACGGAAGAGGTGTGTTGAGGTCAATGATGATGAAGAGGCTAATGGATCGACGCTCAATCTGAAACTAGGCCGGCAACAAGTGTTTCCTGTCGTGGATAAGCAGACCAAAGTAAATTGTGTTTCTGTTTGTCAAGTGGAGTGTTGTGAAGCTGATTTGAGCAATGCGAAGGATTATCACCGGCGGCATAAAGTGTGCGATGTGCACTCTAAGGCTACGAGCGTTTTAGTAGGAAATGTGTTGCAGAGGTTTTGTCAACAGTGCAGCAGGTCACTTTGTTATTTAGATTATTTTTTTTTTCTTTAGGGTTCATTTGCATTTGAAATCCATTAATTTACATTTGTTGTTGGGGTGTAATGTGGATATTGTGAAGGTTTAAAATCTATTTAGATTTTAAAACTTTCTCTGTTTTTATTTAATAAATTATAGAAAAATATGAAATTTATAAATATTGGAGAATGTGTTTTGTACTTTTGTGTGTGTTTGAAATGTGACAATGTGCGTGTGAATTACTGAAATTTATGTGATCTGTTTTTTCTTAATGTGTAGTGCTTGTGAATATGTGTGCGTGAAATGTGTATTTTTGTGTGTGTGTGTGTGTGTGCGCGTGCATGGAATGTGTATAATGTGAGTTTCCCTGAGTATGTGTGAAATGTGTAGTGTGTTTTTCGTGTGTGTTTCCGCGAGCGTGTGTATGCGAAACATGTGTAGTTTTTTTGTTTTGTTTGTTTTTTTGTAGTTTTTTTCTCTTTTTTGGTGTGTGTGTGTATGTGTGTGTGAGAGGGAGAGAGAGAGAGAGAGCGTGTAATTTTATGTATAATTAGAATAATGAAAAAATGTTTTAGTGAAAAATGTGTTGTGTGTGTGAAATACAGAAATGTGTGTAGTGTGTATTTTCGTGAGTGTGTTTTACAATGGAAATTTGATTTAAAAAAAAAAGATTCATATAGTTTTATAATTTCTCGATATGAATGAATTCATTTTTTCCCCTTCTCATTCTTGTGCAGGTTTCATGATCTTCAAGAGTTTGATGAAGGGAAACGAAGTTGTCGTAGGCGTCTAGCTGGACATAATAAACGTCGTAGGAAAAAAACACATGTACAGAACACAGTTAGTGCAGATGATGAGCTGTCTACAAATCATTTGTTAATTAGTTTGCTAAGATTACTCCTCAACCTACACTGTAAGTAGTAGGCATCTGAGCGAAAACTGAAAACATACTTTCTATTCATAAACATATTTTTATTCATCATAATAATGCATATGTTTATTTATTTTATTTAGTCAAATTTTATTTTTTTTATTTTTTAAAATTTGGTTTTCCTATTTGGTTATCGCAGCCAGTAGCAGTAGCCCGGATCAAACAACGGATCAAGATCTACTTTATCGTCTCTTAGGAAACCTTGCTAACCGTGCTGGTTCGAATATCGAGCCTAATCCTGAAGGATCGTTAACTGTATCTAGGAACTTGCAGAACGTGGGGACAACTTTGGTGAATGCAGTAAAGGTGTTACCCTAAGCATTAAAGGGATAATGACGAACACTACCCCTAAGGATTAGAGTATTTACAAAACAACAACCACCAANAAAAACAAAAACAGCTAACTTTGAAAATTACAAAAAAACACTCTTGAGGTTTATGGTTCCATTTACATTTTCGCCTAACTTTTAATTGACATGACGGAATTCGCTGATGTTATCAAATGTTTTATCATTACATCCTTCGTTATTTTTTTTTCAAAAATATTACAAATAGCCCCAACTTTTGATCTAACTATTAAGATAAATTGGGGGATGCAAAATGTAAAATGCAAGTCAAAAGGTTGGGGTTAATTGTAACATTTAGAAAACTCAAGAGACGTAGTTGTAAATAACAAATAGTTAGATGAAAAACTATCCCTAAGGTTTAGAGTATTTACAAAATATTCCAGCCAACTTTGAAAATTACAAAAACAAATCTCTCGAGTCTTGGTTTGGTTCCATTTACATTTGGCGGCAGAATTTACGATTGTCAAATATTTTACAATCACACCCTTCAACCCTTTTAAAATATTACAAATAGCCCCAACTTTTTGCCCAACTATTTGTAATTTAGATAAATCGTGGGATGTAAATGTAAAATGCTAGTCAAAAGGTTGGGGTTAATTGTGACATTTAGAAAATTCGAGGGACGTAGTTGTAAAAATGTTTGATGATGTCAGCAATTTCTATTAGCTCCACTAACGACAGGTGCACAAATGTAAGTGTAACCTCAAGGGTGGTTTTTGTAATTATCCAAACTCTACCATGTATTTTGGTAACTTTTCTTATTAGAATTTTGTTGCAGGGTCCTACTGGAGTTACAAACCATGCATCTGCTTCAGAACAACCTGCTTTACAATTTCTGAAAAACGGAAGCAACTTAATCAAAGAAAACACTTCGGATACTACATTAGGACGTGAAAAAACGAATATTACTATCGACCTAAATAATGTTTATGATGGTTCTCAAGACTTCATGGAGGATCTGCATGGGCATGTGTCTCCGGGCGCGTTATCTTTATCTAAAGAGTCTCGACGATCTAGCCCACCACATAATAATAGCGGGCTTTCGGGCTCCTCGCCAAGCCATTCACCATCTACATCCAGTGGCGAGGCACAGGTGTATAATCTTAATTTTTCGTGCCGCTCGTTGAGTTCTAACTTTTTAAGGAATGAAATTTGTTTGACAAAAACTTGTGTCAAACCGCCTAACGTAGTACATTCCGTTATGCAGTGCCCAAATTTTAGTTTTTCAATTTTTCTTTTTAGTTTTTTAGGGTTCTTTTTTTAGTTTTTTTTATTTAACTTATTTTTCCTTAGGATTTTCCAGTTTTTTAGGTTTATTTATTTATTTATTTTATTTTATGGTTTTATGTTTTTGTCCCCTTCATTTTTTAGGATTAGTTTTTAGTTAGTTTAGTTTTTTAAGTGTTTTCTATTCATTTTTTTGTATTTAAAAAAATCATTTTATTTTATTTTAAGATTTAGTTTTAGGGACCTGCTTAATGGTTAGGCGATTTGACAGGAGTGCCTCAATTAAGCTGAGCTTTCAGTAGCTGGAAATTTGTGCTTTCATTGTTGTGACAAATATTGGAATTATTTGCAGATTCGTACAGATAGGATTGTGTTTAAGCTTTTCGGGAAAGATCCAAGTGATTTACCTATTGTTCTGCGAAAACAGGTTTATATCACTATCTTTCAGATTTAATCATATTATATTGCATTTGTTCTAGTTTGAAAGTTTGAAATTTCGTCCAATTTAATTCCAGATTCTGGATTGGTTATCGAGTAGTCCTACAGACATAGAAAGCTATATCCGACCTGGTTGCGTTGTGCTGACTATATATGTATGCATGGATAAGAACAATTGGCAGGAGGTAAGTTATGCTCATCACAGAAATTATAAGGAGATTGACAGCTTTTTTTGGCTTAAAAAAAGTAATTTGGTTAAGTGCAAACTTATTTTACACATGGCTTATGTTTGCAATCACTCTTTAACTTTTGATTCTCAATTAGACGAAAACTTGTGTCATTTTGTCTAGCGGAAGTACCTTCCGTCAGACGGAGATCCTTTTCCCAAACTTATTAATTTGTTATCTTATTTTATTTTTGAAATTCTCTCAACCTTTTCTAGTGTTTTCAATTTTATTTTTTCAGTGTTTTTATTATTCCTTAGGATTTTTAGTTTTTTCTTTCCTTTAAGGTTTTTAGATTTGTCAGTTTTTTTTTTTAAATATAGATTTGTTTTTTGGATTTAGTTTTAGTGGATTTGTTTTAACGTGTGTGCCTCTTTACTTTATGTCACAAACACTCCCTAAATCTTTGATCAGACAATGCTTTCACAAGTAGAAGTATGGAATTAACTTCCATGATAATGGGATCACGACAAGCCTAATTTCTTTCGTCAATTAATGGAACCATATGAACTTATTTTTGACTACGTTTATAAATAATGGCATTGAGTTCATGTAATGAAATTTGCTTGCAGCTATACTTCAACCTAAATTCCAGTTTGAGGAGGTTTGTCGATTCATCTAATGATTTATTTTGGAGAACGGGATGGATATATACTCAAGTACGGCATCACGCCACATTTCTATATAATGGTAATATTGGAATTTTTTTTCTATGTAATTTGTTTCAACTGCTCTTTCGGTTTTATTTCTTGTGTAAATGACGATTCACTCTTGTTTTGATGCAGGCCAGGTGGTTCTAGACTCTCCCTTACCTGTAAACATTCATCAATGTTGTAAAATAACAAGCGTTACACCTATTGCCGTTTCTTTATCAGAGGATGTTCGTTTTGTGGTCAAAGGGTTCAATTTGTCTTGTTCTACTTCAAGGTATTCTTTTTTCTGTATGTGTTGGTGTCTTATTTGTGGTGTTGGTTACTTGAGTTTTAACTACAAAACTACCCTTGAGGTTTGTGGTATTTTCAAAAAAAAAAACAAAAAACTTGATGTTTGATTCCGCTTACATTTTGCCCCGATTGTTAGTTGAGATGACAGAATTTGCCAACATAATCATATATATTACAATTACACCCCTTAGCTTTCCGAAATATTACAAATAGCCCCAACTTTTCGTCTGACTATTTATAATATTTAGAGAAATTGAGGGTTGTAAATGTAAATGTAAGACAAAAATTTGGTGTTCTTTGTACTATTTAGAAAAATTGAGGATATAGTTGTAAATATATTGGATAGCGTCAGCAATTTTCAGTAGCTCCTAACGACTGGAGCATAATGTAAGACGGAAGTAACTTTAATGGTTTTTGTAATTTTTAAAGATAGTTTTTTTTTTTTTTTGGTGTGTGTAATTTAACCAAACCCCAATGGTAGTTTTGTAATTATCCCTTAAATTATACTCTTAAAAGAAATAAAAAAGATTTGAATTATGATATTTAAACTACAGCTAGGAGGTTGCTTCAGTATGAGTTTGTTGTATTTCTCTCAGGTTACTATGCGCACTAGAAGGGAAATATCTTGTTCACGAAAGTTGTGCCGATGTGATTGATGAATCAGATTCAGTTATCGAGCATGAAGAGACTCAGTGCTTTAGCTTCTCTTGTGTTATTCCGAATTTCGCCGGAAGGGGATTTATCGAGGTGATGTTATATTCCATGGATTTGTCGTCGACGAAATTATATCTTGTTGTGAGCAATTTTACGAAGGCCGATATCTTCGGTTGACCCATTCTTTAATTGCTAAGGGAGTGTTCGGATACTTCTCATTTCATTTCCATTACCGCTAGAGAAACATTACTTCTGCCATTTTTTATTTTATTAAAAAAAAATACACCATTCATCCACTTTTAATTTTCTCTCACCTAATTTTAAAATAAAAATATTGCACATTTTCCCGCATATTCTGCTATTACATTTTCATCGGATATCCAATCACACTCTTTCCATCACTATTATCTTGCCAAAAAAATAAAAAAAATAAAATAATATATAGATAGATAGATAGATAGATAGATAGATAGATAGATAGATAGCTATAGATATATATAAAACTAAAACAAAATCATATCCAATCGCGACCTAAATTCCGCGAATTTTCCCATGTATTATTATTAGGTCGAAGACCACGGTCTCAGCAGCACCTTTTTCCCGTTCATCGTTGCGGAGAAAGATACCTGCTCCGAAATTCGTAATCTGGAGAGCGTCATCGATGATGTCACTGATGGTGAGGGGGACACTAATAAAATCGAAGCAAGAGACAACGCTTTGGACTTTATACATGAAATGGGTTGGCTTCTCCATAAAAGCCGCTTGAGATTTAGGTTAGGTGCAAAAAGTGATGACGTGGATCAATTCCCTTTGAAACGATTCAGATGGCTAATCGAGTTCGCCATTGGCCGTGATTGGTGCGCTGTGTTGAACAAGCTTTTGAGTGCTGTGTTCGACGGTGATGTGTGCGTGGGGCCTCACACGTCCGTTTTAGGGGCATTGCTGGATATTGGCATTCTTCACCAAGCTGTTAGGAGAAAAAGGCGGCCCGTGGTGAGGTTTTTATTAGAGTACCGTCCGAGTGGAGCTTTGGGTAAAACGGGATTCGAGCAGGAGGGACATGATGAGGGCTGCTATTTGTTTCGGCCTGATACGGTGGGGCCCGGTGGATTGACTCCTCTTCATGTAGCTGCCAGTATGGATGGCTGTGATGATGTATTGGATGAATTAACTGACGATCCTGGATCGGTATGCTTTGTTTTGGCCTAATCACACACGCACAAAAAAAAAAAAAACTGAAAAAATTACAAAAACCACCCTTGAGATTTAAATTTGTCTTACATTGTGCATCTGTCGTTATTGGAGCTAACGGAATTTGCTGAGGTTATCAAACATTTTTTACAGTTGCGTCCCTCAACTTTTCTATACATAACAATTACATTCATAGTTTTCCTTAATACTATCAACGTCCCACAAATATAAGATACGCATATAGTTATTCCACACAGATTAAGAAAAATATTGGTTAATCTTGTGAAAATATTGTGTTTTCCATTATGCCCCATGCCTTATTAAATGTTTATTCATTGTCTACTCTGATTTTCTAAAAGATTGTTTAGGTAAATGAAATTATGCGATTACAAAATAATAAAATCGGGGCATACATGGAAATGAAGAATTAATTATATAGTAAATGATGTAACAAGCCTATCTTTGTCGGACACCAAAAATAGTAATGTTGACTATATTTGTGGGACCGAGGGAGTATTACAAAATAGCAAGACAGTTGAAATGGGGCTATTTGAAATATATAGAAAATTTGAGGGGTGTAATTTTATAATATTTGATGTCTTCAACAAATTCCTTGAGGGTAGTTTTGTAATTTCAAAACATAGTTCTCTCCGTCTCCCTCTCTCTCTTTCTTTTTTTCTTTTTTTTTTTTTTTGTGCAATTACCTCCGATTTCTTAGCATATCGATGATTGCGTTTTTTTGTTTTCTCTTTTTCAGGTCGGAATTGAAGCATGGAAGAATATTCGAGACAATATGGGATTTACACCATACGACTATGCATGTATGCGCGGTCGCTACTCTTACATCCATCTCGTTCGGAGGAAAGCGAATAAGAATAAATCAGGAACCGAACAAGTCGTGGTCGACATCCCAGATGGTAGCGCAATCAAGAAGAAAATAAGAATAGCAACAAATTATGCCACCAAGGCTGAGAAATTGGCTGCCTTGGAAATGGAGAAGAACGTGTGCATGCAATGTGATCGGAAATTGAGTTACGGACAGTGCGGGTCGAGATCGTCTGTGGTGATTTACAGACCGGCTATGGTTTCGATGGTTGCGATCGCTGCGATTTGTGTGTGCGCTGCTTTGCTCTTCAAAAGCTTACCTGAGGTGCTTCCATTTAAGCCCTTCAGTTGGGAGCTATTGAAGTATGGGTCCCAGTAGAATATATCCACATACATATCTTACTTTATGTTGCTATATTAAAATCCTTTGGGCATTGGAATTAGAGTCTATTTTTTGTTTGGAACAATACATGACTCCAAACTTACACATACATTTTCTCACTTTACTCCCTAAATTTCGACTTGGACCATTTTGCCCTTGAACTTGATTAAAAAACATAGTAATCCCTTTTACACGCTTAAAAGAGTGTGAATACAGAAATCCATTATTTTTGTAGTCGTGTGGTCATGAATTGATTGTCAATTTTACCACGAGAGCTCACTTGTAATATGCATTTTGAGAATACAATTAAACATATTTTCAATTCTCACTTCTAAAACACTCATCAAAAGAAAAGAGATTCTCAATTGGCTCCCATTTTGTTATCTAGATTTAGACGTGTTGATCCAGTTAAAGTTAACCGTCGATTAATAAACGGTTACGGTTAATCGTTGGCCGGAGGTCACGGTTACAACCGTAACCGTCAATCGGTGGCCGACGGTTAGGTTACGGTTAACCTAACCGGCTAATTGTAACCACTAGTTAACCAAAAATTTAAAAAAAAAACAAACAAAAAAAACCAGTGACCAGTCGATCGACTGGTCACTGGATTAGCCGTTGAAAATCAACGGTTGAGATCGATTAGCCGTTGATGATCAACGACCGAAATTTGAATGGGAAACTAGCCGTTGTCGGTTAACCGCATGTTAGCCGGTCTAACCGAACTGGTTAAACGGCTAGTTTTTCAAAAAAAAAATTTGTTTTTTTTAACACATTTACCCTACTCCCCAACATCAAATCTCACACAAATTCATCTCTACTTATTCTTCTTCTTCTCTTGTATTTTCAAGTTTGAAGTCAAGTTGCTAATTTGTTCCAAAAAAATATCAATAATATTCTTAATATTCTTAATTCTCTTTTATAATATTACTGTGGCAAGCTATTCTCGTAATGTCAATATCAACACTCCAATCTCTTTTCGTCGAGGTCGAGGTTGATGATCTCGACGACAATCTTCGGCCGTTGACGAAGATTATGTTTCCGACGAGATGACGGCATATGAAGTTGATAACCTATATAATCAAATCAACTTCGACTCGCAAAATCAAACCAATTTTGAAGAGGATTTACCTAACTGCGACGAAGCTGAACCGCCAACCACCGTCAATTTGGATGAAAATGAGGAGGGAGCGGATGATATGCCACCGCGTCAATCGAAACCGAGGAAATTTGTTTCCTCCATCTTTCAATTGCATGTCACAAGAAAGGCTATCAATGGCGAATCTCGAGCGTAATGTAATTATTGTTCGACTCTTTACGCTTTCGGTTCTAAAAATAATAGAGGCTACGGGTCGGTCAAATACCACATGGAGAATAAGCATCCCAACAAATACGGCGTGGAAAGCTTTCAAACACAACTAAACTTCTCATCTTCATCTACCGTCGGCGTCCGGACCGGCGGCCAAGGTACGAGTTCTTCTAGTTTATTTCAATATACCGAAAGTGATTATAGAAAGTTTTTTGCAAAATTTGTTTCCGTTTTGAGTCTTCCTTTTAATCATGCTCATAATAGTCATTATGAAGATTATACTAAAGGTGCATTTAATCCATCTAGCACTAGGATTTCAAGAAATAATCTGACTCGCGATATTGAAAAAATGGTCGGTGAGAATAAATTGAATTTGATTTCACTATTTGATAGTTTGCCTTATAGTGTCTCTATATGTTCGGATATTTGGACGGATTCCTTTCATAATCATAATTATATGGGAATTACTTTCCATTGGATTGATAATTCTTGGATTTTGCAAAAACGTTTAATTGCATGTAGAAAGTTTGATAGTCAGCATACGGCGGTGAGTATTTCGCGCAAAATAGCCACTGTTTTGTCCGAGTATCATTAGGTAACAAAAAATTTTCAATTTCATTTGATAATGTCGCCGCTAATACGGCTAGTTTAGATATATTAAAAGCTTTTTGTCAACCCGCTATTGGATGCAAATTTTTTCATGTTAGATGCATTATTCATATTTTGAATTTATGTGTTTAAGATGGTTTAACTCTTTTTAAATTTAAAATTCAACCGATTAAAAGTGTTATATATTATCTACGTTCCCACGATTCGCTTCAAAAAAATGGCGAAGATTTTGCCGAGCCAATGATTTGCATCTAAAGATTTTTTCAAACGATGTGCCAAATCTTTGGAACTCTACTTATAAATTTCTTAATGATTCTTATCAATATAGAGATGCATTGTGTGAATTTTTTAATAATCAAGATGTCGATTTGGTTTTGTTTTCGAATATGTGAGATGATTGTTATAATATGATGTCCATTTTAAAAACCTTTAACGACGCCACCGTAACTTTATCCGGTGTTTATTATCATACCTCTTCACTACTTGTTGATCAATGTATTCAAATTGTACTTGTTAGTACTGCTTTACTCGATAACTCTGAATTAGGGGAATGTATTGCTAGTATATTGAGTAAATGGGTCAAATATTTTCTGTATACTACCGACATTTTTTTGATTGCAAAAATATTAGACACGGATTATCGGATGGAGGGTTTACAAAATTTACTTAATGTTTATTACGATGTATTAGGACCTTTTTTAGAAGAGTCAAATATTGCAATTCCTGACCCTCTTAGTGTTGCTCACCAAGCACACCGTTCTTTAATTCAACTTTTTAAAGATTATAATGAATCTTCTAGTGATGTAAATGTGTCCCCTTCCCCTTCCCCTTCCCCCACCACTTCTAATACAAGACCTAACGACCATTGACAAGCTCTAACCCCATATATGAGGATAATTGAGGATACTAAGCGAAAACGGCAAAGGGCTAGTGCTAGTCGATCAATGGAATTAGATAGTTATTTAGGGGCTTTTAAACCGACTTCAGATCCAAAAAAGCTCAATGGTACTACTAACGATCTTGTACAGTTTTGGTCGAAAGTGGCCAGTATTTTTCCTACACTCTCTAGGATTGCCAAGGAGGTTCTTGCCTTCCTGTTTCAACAATTTCTGTTGAACAGGCCTTCAGCACGGGAGGTTATATGTTAGATGAGCGTCAGTCTACTTTAACAGCAAAAATCTTGAAAATCAAATGTTGATGAATGATTGTGTGAAAGTCGAAACGCGAGAACAAGAAATACAATTGGATGAAGGTGAAAAGAGTGACTATTACGATACCACTTCGGGAAGCAACGACAATGACGAACAGGTAAGTAGGTAAGTATAAGAACTACGTGGATTTTGATTCATTTTCGAGGATACGTAGGCTTATTTCATTCTAATATTAAAAGTTAAATTTTAATTTTAATTTCTAATATTAGAAATTAAACTCAAGTTCTTTTTTTTAATTATTTTTTTTATAAAAAAAATCGAACTACGTAGACTTTGATTTATTTACGAGGATACGTAGGCAAGTTAATTCTAATATTAAAAGTTAAAATTTTAATTTTCAATATTAGAATTAAAATCAAGTCCTTATTTTTTTAAAATTTTTTTTTTCAAAAAAAGAAAAGAAAACGATCGACTGCTATGTAGTCGATTGGCTGCTTTTCTGTCGATCGACTGCCTTCGCAAAACCAAAACTCACTATCCTTCATTCGATCCAACAATCGATCGACTGCTTTTTTAAAAATAAAAAATCGGCGGTTAACCGATTTAACTGTAAATTTAACCGGTTCTCAGCCGGTTAGATTACGGATTAGCAAAAATCAGCTAATTTAACCGACAATTATTAACCGCCAATTAATTAACCAGCTGCTTAATAACCGGTTCAACACGTCTATCTAGATTCATTTTGATTAATCATTATGGATAAGGGCACTTTCGACCTTTACACCGCTTCATCCTCTCGACTATCGATCGATTGTTCAGTTCAACACACACACACACAGTGACACAGAGAAACATACAAACTGTAGGTACAAACGAAATCCTGCAAAACGCAAATGGCGGCAGCGTTTCAACTCTCCCTCTCCTCTTCCTTTCTCCCATCCTCTCACCATCTCTACACAACCACCAAACCCTCCGCCGCTCAGCCACTCCGCAGACTCCTTATCTCCTCCGCATCATCACCATCGCCACCACCAACACTGAACTCGCCCAAAAAAAAGCACTGGAAAATAGGCGAGTATCCCGGCTTCACCGAAACCTCAATGCCCCAATTCTCAAGCACCAATAACAGAAAAAGAACCCCAATTAAGAACATCAAGAAAAAGCTCGACAAGAAGAACAACGCCAAAGGATGGGCCAACACCGTCACGGAAGCTCTCTCCGAAGCCATTGACAAAAAGCAATGGCTCCGAGCCCTTCAGGTTCGTTAATAATTTATTTATTTCCCCATAAAACACAAAATTTGAAAAAAAAAATGGCCTGATTGGTTTTTTTAGGTATTCGAGATGCTAAAAGCACAGCCATTTTACCATCCTAAAGAAGGAACATACATGAAGCTCCTCGTTCTTCTCGGTAGATCTGGGCAGCCCGGACAAGCCTGCCAACTGTTCGACGAAATGCTCGAAGAAGGATTAGAACCAACCCCGGAGCTTTACACAGCTTTGCTCGCCGCCTGTTGCAGGAGCAATCTGCTCGACAAAGCCTTCTCGATTCTCGAACAAATGAAATCCCTTTCCTTCTGCCAGCCCGACGTCTACACCTACAGCATTCTAATCAAAGCCTGTGTCGACGCGCGTCGTTTCGAGCTCGTCGGGTCGCTCTACGACCAAATGGCCGAGCGCCTAATCACTCCCAACACCGTCACCCAAAACATAGTCCTCAGCGGCTACGGAAAGGCGGGAAAATACGAGGAGATGGAGAATATTTTGTCCAAGATGCTCGAGACCACGACGTGCGAGCCCGACGTGTGGACCATGAACACCATCATCAGCTTGTTTGGGAACGAGGGCAAGATTGAAATGATGGAGAAATGGTACGAGAAGTTTCGCGATTTCGGGATCGAGCCCGAAACCCGGACTTTTAATATTTTAATCGGCGCTTACGGGAAAAAAAGGATGTACGATAAGATGTCGTCGGTGATGGAGTACATGCGTAAGCTCTCGTTCCCGTGGACGACCTCGACTTATAACAACGTGATCGAGGCGTTTTCGGACTCGGGCGACGCGAAGCACATGGAGTACGCGTTCGACCAGATGCGGGCCGAGGGGATGAAGGCGGACACGAAGACGTTCTGTTGTTTGATTAGGGGTTACGCGAACGCCGGCCTTTTCCATAAGGTGATTGGGAGTGTCCAGCTGGCGGGGAGATTGGAGGTGCCGGAGAACACGTCGTTTTTCAACGCAGTGATATATGCGTGCGCGAGGGCCGATGATTTAATGGAGATGGAGAGGGTTTTCAAGAGGATGAAGGATAAGATGTGTCGGCCGGACGGGACGACGTATTCGATAATGATGGATGCGTATAGGAAGGTGGGGATGAGCGATAAGGTTTATGATTTGGAGAAAGAGATGGAGACGATGGGGACGAGTGGCAAGGGTTCGGAAGGGTTGGACAATGATGATGATGTTGTTAATGGAGGGTTGTTGGGGTCTAGTTAATTTTACGAGATTTTGTAAGTGGTGGAGGCGAGTGATTCTTGGTTAGAAGCGAGTACATGATGATATGTATCCGAAGTGAGTGATAAATAAACCGACTAAATTAAGCCCTCATTCGGATGTTAATGATTGAGGCAGCGTTGTGCTGGTGGCATTAACATGCGTATATTGTGAGAAATATGGAACCTCGATATGTTGAGTTGCTTTCGTGCTGGCATTCTATATCAAAGGAGCTTGTTCGTTTAGCTTCATTAACCCTCATACGTCCTGAGATCCCATCCGGAGGAATTTTGCTAGCATTAACCTGCTTCTGCTAGCTATTTGAATTATGTTTTTATGTAACTTCTTGAATTCAGTTTGATGTAACCTACCGCTGTTTCATACTTCCTCGTTCATTTTATTTTTAAGCTTAGTTTTCTGTGATGAAAACATGATATTATTTTTAAATACGGCTGTTTCATACTTCCTCGTTCATTTTATTTTTAAGCTTAGTTTTCTGTGATGAAAACATGATATTATTTTAAATTACAATGCTTGAAACCCTCCAGTGAAGAAAAAAAAAGAACTTTTTACATCTTTCTTCGAGTTAATGAAAGTTTCTCTTTGGAACATATAATTTTATGATATTCTTCATCATCAAATTTTATGATACACCCCTCCATTTCTTGTACATTCCCGCCATTGACTCATTGTACAACATATAATTTATAGACTGGTAAATTTTGGAACTCAATTTGATGCCAAGCTACAGTGGGTGTAATGCAACTCTGTTCTTGGCGGCAGCAAAATGTCCCCACCTTCCTAACTACAGTGGGGGTCCTGTCCAAGAGATATACTCGGAGTTAGACTGATGTAGCAAGTTTCGGAAAACTAGTATAGAGATTTGGGGGTTCAAAAAACCAGTAGCGTTAACTTTCTAGATATAGAAACTAATAGATTAGTATAAATTAGAATACAACGGTAAACAGAGAAGAAAATCCTCACCTGCCCAACCCCAAGAATTTTCCAAGATTTAGCAAATGCAAATGAATTTATAAATAAGCTGTAGAGCAAATTATCATAACAAATCTAGCAAGAAACACAACTGTTTTCCAGATTTGGTCCTTGAAGAGGTGAAGCTTTTGAGCCCGTTGTATGTATTGCATTGCATTGCATTACTATACACACCAATGGCCTATGAGGCCGGCACTATACAATTTACATGCCCAGAATGGAAATTTGGCATTTGGTCAATTGATTTTTTTGGAAAGCAACATTTATTCCAAAATGCAGTTTGCTTATGATTTCCTCAAACTAAATAAGGAAACAGATTAAATTCTTTTTAACAAATAATGCATTATGAAAAAAAAAGCATCAGTTAATATACCTTTTGTAACTTCCAGTTGGTCCCAAGAGGAACTAACAACAAATCTTGAGGTGGCCATCCTCTGTTCCTAGAAGAAAAAGGCGGGAAAAGGGTAGAATACTAATTGCTGACAGCGCCGACATGTTCTTCGATTCACCATCTGCCATATACAGATGTTGAGGGCTTACCCTGTACTGCCCATCCTGTGACATTATATAAATAAACACACAAAAATATTCAGAAACATCATGAGAAGAAATTTGCTACAACAAAATTAGATACAAATCTAAGATATCTAATGTACAATATCCCTATCCTGCGTATCTGCTTAGAAAGCTTCGGGCTGACGTGTGATTTTCTGGTGGTTCAGATGCTTACTTAATGAATTTTGGAGGTTTTTAGACTTACTAAATATAAGAATTCTAATATTAACCTAATTTAATATATTTCCTTTTATTATATTTTGCCCAACTTAATCCTTTCCTTGTATTATATCTTGCCTAATTTAATATTTTCCTTTTATTATTTTTGCCTAATTCAATATTTCCTTTTATTCTTCTAATATAAAAATATAAAGAGCAAACTCCATCCGTTTCGAATTAAATATCTTTTTAGATTAAACTGGAAAATTAAGAATTAGATGTCTTTACTATAATACCCTTAATTAAATCTCCATAATCCCATATCTTTGGTAATTAGGAATAAAAGATCAATCATTGGTGATATATTGAATAATACGAGATCTTTTAGGATTCAAATATGGATAAAATTGGAAAAAATAGTGAAATATATCTAAAACGACATTTAATTAGAAAAAGAGTTAACAAGCTAAAACGTCACTTAATTCGAAATGGAGGGAGTATATAATTAGAACGAAAGTCTAAATTAGTTATTTTAATTAAAAGACAATTTACTTATAAGATAATGTTAATTACAAAAAAAAACTTAATTTTGAATATAATATAAATAAGTTGTATTTATGATAAAAGTTAAAATAATATTATTTTTAGAATTTCAAATATAAAATATAAGTAAATTACGAGTTATTTCCAATAATCTAAGTATGTAACTAAATGTTATCAAGGAATTCAACCTAAACATAAAAAAATATAAAATTAATAAATATTGATTAGACACCGGTACAATGCGACACGGGTTGAGAATATGACATCTTTTGAATTTTTCTAAGTATGTAACTAAAAATAATTAACGAATTTAAGCTAAATATTGATATATAAAAGTATTTTCTAATATTAATTAATTAATAGAGATTAGACATGGGTTGATAAAGTGATAACTTTTGAATTTTTCTAAGTACGTAAATAAAATCATTAACGAATTTAATCTAAATATTAAAATATAAAATTTTAATAAAATAAAGGTTAATAAATAGTGATTAAGTATAAGGCATGAGTTGAGAATACGGTATCTTTTGAATTTTTTATTTTTAGATTTAAAAACTATATAATTATCACAAATATTTCTATACTTATCTTTTGATAAATCCCATGTAAAACATGGGTGTTTAAACTAGTGTGTGTAGAGAGAGAGAGAGAGAGAGAGAGAGAGAGAGAGAGAGAGATGTACATCATCTGCAGAGCCATGTAAAGAAGAGATGCCAATTTTATTTTTGCATATGGAGATCACATTTTGCCCCCACAGTGAGAAACCAGAAACTCCATCACTATAACCTTTGTAAACTGTATGCTCTGCTGTCCAATTCCTGTGAACACACAAAAAAGGCATCATTAAGGCAGATAACAATACATGTGCAAACACACTATAAAAGCCTGATATCATAATTAAAAACAAAGAAATGTTCTTAAATCTTAATTAGATACTTCACTGGGACACTTTACAACTGCATATTGAGATAGAAGATTAATTTAAAACACTTAATTCCACTTTAAAAATAATATTTGACTGGCTTCGGAGGAAAGAGAGCATAAGCATTAGACCAGTCGCATTCTCAAATGTGGAAAAAATAAATTACCTTCTCAAATCCCAAATTCGCAAAGTTTTGTCAAGAGAGCTAGAAACAAGCTGATAATCTGCCGCTGCAGCTAGCTGCATGGATTGCAAAATTGCATGTTATAAGTATTCTTCTTATAGGACTTGTTTGCATTCATTTCAGATTATACCTTTGTCACATATCCATCATGAGCCTGCCACGAAGCAATAATTTTTCCACTTCTCATATCAAAGAGCCTGCAATAACCAGTGCTGAATGAAGCTGCAATCCAGGATGGGGGGCCCACAGTTTCCTCGGAACGCTCTTTGATGGAGCTAGACGAGCAAATGGAAGATATAAGGGAATGGAAACCAGAATCAACGGATTCACTTCTCCAAAGATGAAGTTTCTGGCCTTGGTTGACATCAATGAATCTGTAGACCAATAAAAGTAATTTAACATATAAAATGCAATAAAAGTTTGTGTGTATATATTATATATATATATATATATATATAAGTATGTAATTAATTACCTTAGAGATCCATTTCCAGTACCCACAAGAAGTTTATCATTGAATTCCAAGTAGTCCATGGTTGTGTATGAGTTCCCATGAAAAGCGGTACTCAACATTCCACTGGGTAATGGATTAAAGTGAAGAATATTGTCTTCATCTCTTTCCATCAATTGTATGGAGGCTAAAGAGCCCTCGGAAAATACAGAAATTAGTTTCCCAGTTTGTCCGTTCCATACATGTACTGTTCCATCACAAGAAGCTACCCTTCCAGAGGAAGCTAAAACAAAAATGTCGTTTACAACCTGACAATTAAATTGCAGAAACAGAGGCATCATACATTACTACTTCCAAGTATAATGATGTCTTAGAATGGCCCAACATAAAAAATAACGCATCCTGGAGATTATATCATTTTCTCAGTAGTTAGATTAGACAAACTAAATTTTAAAATAATTTTATTTATTTTTCAAAAATACCAAACAAGAGAAAACCCTTTAAAAAAACTAAAATAAAAATTCTAAAAATTGAAAAAATAATAATAAAGCCTAAAAAATTAAAAAAAAAAAAAAACAACTCAAAAATGGAAAACCATAAGAAAAACTAAAATAAATAAAAACCTTTCAGAACCCTAAAACCTAAAAGGAAAAACTTAAAAGCTAAATTTTGGGTTCTCCCTAACCGAATGTATTCCATTAAGCGGGTGTACACGAGTTTTTGTCTACAAAGAATAGCAATATTTTGACCATGAAAGTAACTGAAGCAAACCTCATCATGGCCATTATAGCACGATACAGAATCAACTCTCGACAATTCCCACTTTTGAATATTTCCTTTAAAACCCGGTCCAACTCCAGCTGTGAATACTGTACACTCATTCTGCCAAACAGCAAAAGATCTCAGAGCTCCATGATGCGTACGAACAGATTGTATGATCGATGCTCTAATTTTCCACGGAAGTTCATCCTTCGGACCACCAGCACGACCAGTGAAATCTAGCCCATTCAAGCTAGCCGCAGGACTAGGGAACCAATACCAAGGTTCTCGGATTTCTAAACTTGAACTTGTCCCGTACCTCTCGACAGGAATCTGACAATACTCCACTATATGTTTACTTGGCTGGAGGTTTTTGGAACCTTTCTTACCCTGTGATTGAGGTCTCGACCATCCAACCCCATTGAGTAAGAGTTTGGCTGGCGCGTGGTCAGACGTTGCGCCCTTCTTGTAAGAGAGTCTTCTAGAATTCATACTCTCTAGACCACTTTGATTCGAATCGCCTGCATATTCCCACTGAATAACATTGGGATAAGAAGGGGTGCAGATGTGTAAAGTTGAGGTTAAGGAAGTAAAGTTTCCAGATTAGACACTCTTGTAAAGCAACACGTGCTTACGTTTAAAGATAAGTATCATTTCTTGTCAGACTTTAAATAATAAACTGTTGGGCCTTTAACAATGATTTGTAATGTTTTTAGCAATGCCTGCATGTTTCAATTTTAGATATCATGATTTCTTATGTTATGCAATTAGATCTTCTAACTATGAGATAAAGCCTGTTTCGAAAAACCCTGTACATCTCAGGCCTCTACTTTTATTTCAGCTATAGAAGTTATTTTCATATCACATCAATTTTAATTATTACTCATCTAATATCCATTCAAACTCTAAGAAATTATTCGTTCTTCCCTCAAACTTTTTTATCACTATTCTAGCAGAAGGAAAATTTTCAAAACAAAAGTATATTCAATGGCACCCTAAAGAATCAAGATATTCATTTAACATGTTGGTCCCACGTCAGGACCGATAAAAAGTATTATTTAAGCAAGGTTATTAATTCATCAAGAATTAAATTATCGAGGTTTTACTGTATTACAATGAAGTGGTCAGAGCACAACCATGATTAAAATAAAAATTAGCAAAATACAATTAGCCCTTTTAAACAAAAGCAACATAATGCACAGCAGGTCATACTTTCCAATTATGACGCCGTAGAAGGAATTGCTCAAGAACCAACCATGTGGCACAGCACTGGCGTAGTTTCTCTATTCCAAGTAGAGAAGCAAACTGAGGATACAAAAGTAACCTGCCAAGATTTCGATATTTATAAGGGCGTCTAAAGCTTTTGAATGATTAATCACAAAAGAGGTCCTAAAAAAATCATAATTAGACGAGACTTACGCCAAGTCCATGCGGCTACCAGCGCAATCGTCTTCCCTCACGTTCGTTCTGAGCCCCACCAAGTTTCCAACCAAATCAACAGAATAGTTGTTCTCTTTCTGAGAAAAAGCAAGCTCGTAGAATAACTCCTTTAGTTTTGGTAGAACATGCAATGCAGTTGAATCTGGGCCAATCTGTTGGCAAACTCTAACTAGACTTTTGGCGGCGTTCTGGCAAATAAAGTGTCAACAAAACATTATTTAGTTCTTTGACAATATAAAGCAGTGGCAGGAACCTGCATATATTGTACGGGATGTCCCTCGATTTTTTATTTTTTTCACAATTATGAAAAATATGATCAATTAGATTGAAATAACCTAAATCAACGATGTTCATTTATAATCTCTCAACCAAATATTATATCCCGAATCATCTCAGGGTAAGAATTGGGACTTTTTGCCTAGTGCCTTTAAAAGGGAGAAAAAAAAAAAAAAAAAACCTGAAGCACCAGGATTCCCATGTCTTTGTGCATAAGAATCTTAACATATGGGCAATCCCCGTCCTGTATAAATAAAAGGTTTGCTGTTTTTACTGTACTGCTTCACTCGACAGTGAAAATATATACTGAAAAGAAAGCTCATACCTCAATCAGCTCCTTAACAATTGTAACAGTATTCAATACAGGAACAAGACCATCTAATGCTGTCAAACAATCTATCAAGGCCAAAGAACCCCAACACTGCATGGGTTCAGGTTTATTAACATGTGAAGTACATATGCAAGAATGGATGACTTTACGTAACAGTGGTAGAATTTGTTTCATGACAAAATTTTCTCCAAAAAGTCCACCTGAAAAATGAAGTGGGATCACCTTATAAGTTGAACACAAACATTTTTTGAAACAGTACAATTTTGTAGCCCAATATGAGGAACATACCAATTCTAATCAAAACATCAACTCCATCACTGCATAGCCCTTTCCCAAAAGAGAGCAGCAGAGGTAAAATTGTCTGGACAATTAAATAACATAAGCCTGATAAATATGAGTATTAGACAAAAGTGCTTTGAGATTAAGACATGACCAAACCTGATGAACTGTAATCGGTATACCAAGCTCTTCGCTGGACCCAATGAGTAGAACAGCGGCAGCACCAGTCGAGCTCTTATGAGGAGCAACGCACAGATTTGATATTATAAGTGGGTGTATTGTCTCAAGGTACGCTTGTTTACCTATCCTATTCCATATCTCCTGCATAAACGAGCCTTGAAGAAGAGAAACCTTCAAATGTGAATACCCTGTAGCCTAAAACAAAATCACTTTGAAATGAGAAGCAGAAGAGGAAGAAGAAATTAAATTGTATGGGGGTAATAGGGTATGTTTCCAAAATGAGGTTTTTCTCCCCCCTAAAGAAGTTTTCCTCTCCAAAAGGAGTTTTTTTTATAAATAAAAAATCCAAAATCAACACTATTCCTTGATTTTCACCTTTTTCATCATCAATCACGTCAACTCATTTTTCAAAACAAATTATCAAATCACCAATCATTATTACACATTTCATATAATTTACAATTCAACCACCCACATATTGTAAATTACAAGTGATATCCAATCATTATTTTATTGTTTATATCAAATAAACTTCTATCATTACATTTCCATCTCATACCCATTAACACTTTCAAAATGAATCATTCTCCTTTCAAGAAAAATATCATTACTATCCTCCCAAAATAAGAAAGTTTCAAAATGAAATGGTACCCAATCGCGCCCTATGGCAGCAGCAAAGTACTGAAACAAGGTCAACAACAAACCTGCAAAATTCGTTGGACAGATGGCACCACAAGCTTAACCACTGCCTCTAACTTCAGACATCTGAGAAATTCAGTCAGTAGTACATAAGCCCATTCAGCTTCAGTGTCAGCTGCAGAAGCCACTATCAAGGGTAAGCAAAAAGGAGCACACATTTCGACGCCAAAAGCTCCCATTGCTTTCAGAGCTCCTCGTTTTGCAAAAGTAGCAACATATTGAAGACGGGATTCGTCTTTTGCTAGAAGATGAAATGAGGCTAAGAACAAGTAGGACGACTTGACTGATTTTGGGAAGTATGGAGATTCTAAAAGGCATTTGGCTGAAGGCCTCCTGAAAAATAGAAATGGAAAAGGGAAAGTCATAGCTATAAGTGGAATGGTACCAAAATTCTACTCCCTCCGACCACAAAGATAGGCCTATAGTTATTTCACACAAATTAAGAAAATGTTGGTTAGTTAAAATATTGCATTTTCCATTTATGTTCCTATGTTTAATTAATTGTTTATTCAATGTCTATTCGCCTATTCGGTTCCCGTAAAAGTTAGTCTAGGTAAATGGAGTAGCTTGATCCCAAAATAAATATATAGGGGTATACATGGAAATGAAAATTAATTACATACTATATGTAGTAACAGCCTATCTTTATGGGATACCCAAAATAGTAACTTGGTTATCAACACAAACGTCTTTTACCTGTTCCACTCCTTCTGAATGCAGGCTTCAACAACAACTTTCACGTGATGGGGCAGGTCCTGCATCGAACTTGGAAAAACACCGCTCTCCAAGTACGAAGCTAACGAACCCACACCAAAAAGTGGCTTCCCAAGCTGAAGCTCAGCTAAAATACACCCAACAGCAAATATATCATCTGCACCTCTTTTGGAAGTAATCTTCGAGATAGATGTTTCCCTCCAAAGCTGTATCTCTTGATATCCCATAGAATCATCATCCACCTCAATACTCTCAAGAAGATAATTCGAATCAATAGTTGACGCCCGACCATAGTTCCTCGAAGAGTCAGTTTCTCTTGATGACACGTCATCCTCAAAACCCTCACTAGAGTGAACACTGTAATTAGGAGCTAAATGCCACGATTTCTCACAGAACGAAGTTGCTTCTTCCAGTTCATTCAAACAATTCACTTTAGTTTGCCGAGGAGGGTGAGGTAGAGTAAAAAGCTGGCGGCGGCCCATCGACCTCGGTATCGTTGAAGCCGATGCCAGCAACATAACGTTCTTAGCAATAACAGCAGCCTCGCCAGACATTTTGTACCCAAACGTGATATCAATCCAATGATGTATCTGACTTGAAACTCGTTCGCTTTCCAAAGCATCCCTATGCAACTTGACGAACTCCTCCGGTGAGCCGGCCCACGAAGGCACGGCCAAATCAGGCATTCCAGAATGCAGAGAATAAAATATTCGCGGATCACAGTAGAATTCGGGAATACACTCGTCCGGGGTCCACTGGTACAGTCTCTGCATGTTGGATGGATATTCATTGGGCTCGTAAACCGAACGAACGGCCGTTCGTAGAACGCTCAGAGGCAGCCTCCGAGCTTTGTAACTGCAAACCGCCAGTTCGGATAGGCACTCGTCGGACACGTGGTGTGGGATTTCGGACGTTGAGTAAGTGAAATCCAGCTGTTCGTCGCCTTTCGCTAACCGCCACTTGCTCCGGCTCATATCTCTCCACCCGGCATTGCTATCTTCATCAGGCTTTGAACTGAAATCGATGACCCAAGGCATGACTGTGTAAAACGTGTGGTCACCCCACCTTCTTCCTGCTAATCTGTTTAAAATTAGCAGATACTCAAAATTACTCATCTCTCCTTTCCACCAACTATAGAAACTGGACTGCCAATTCTCGGGTTCAGTGAGACTGAAATCAGCATAAAGGTCACAGCAATCACAACCGAAACCGTAACTAGGATTTTTATGCAAATTATCACCAATTTCTAACCAACACCAAAATGTATTGGTCAACATAACATTGGACGGTCGTAAGTTTCCATGGGCAATGCCTAGAGCATGCATGTAAGAAAGAGCTGAGAGTATCTGGTAAATAAGGAGTTGCACCAACCAGTCAGAATTTATGGCGCCAGGGCTATAGTTCAGAATGTTTTCGAGGGTATATGGTGTTTTCGGAAGAGTTATACTAATATGGCTAGATGATTTCAGCATTCCCAAAACGGGACCCACATTTGGATGCCTTACGCAGCTGGGAAATCCGTTCTCCTCAAAGGACGGCAGCCCGATCAAATTAAGAAAGTTTATAGTTTCTTGTCTTGAGGGTTTTCCTTCTATAAGAAGACTTATCGAATGCAGAAGTTGATTTTCAACTGAACCAGATGAGAAATTTGAAGCGAGTTCTTCAAATAGGTCATAGGATGCATAGCCGATCCGAGCAGTTGGAGCTAATGAAGTTATGGTCCTTGAGCAAGAAAACCTAGCGGATATTTTACATGTTTCACATCCATTTGAGAAATGCCGAGATTCAGTTGAAGCAGTATCAAAAGCAGAATTTTTATCATTACAAATTCCAACACTGACCTCTGCTTGTTCTTGATTTATACTAGACAAGTTCGGATGCTCTGTGGAACTTACATCACCATCTTCAAGCACACAATACTCATCGCTATAAAAACAAATAATAATAAAAAATAAAAAACAGTTTATTTATTTCAGAAGAATTAAACTGTTTACTGCAGAAGCGAAGCTGCACAATAATATCAGTCGTAGCTTGTATTTGTGTGCGTGTGTGTGTGTGCCATCTTGAATGATTGATCGAACAATAGAGAGGCAAAACTTACATAACCAGGAGAAACAATAATAAGTGAACAAATTAATGCGCGTGAAATATACATAAACAGTAATTAAAGGCATCATACACGTATCTTCCCAGGCAATCGTCTTTACTGTAAGGCA
Source organism: Phtheirospermum japonicum (assembly GCA_014905375.1). NCBI lineage: Eukaryota > Viridiplantae > Streptophyta > Magnoliopsida > Lamiales > Orobanchaceae > Phtheirospermum > Phtheirospermum japonicum. The sequence continues at coordinate 967,985 of BMAC01000028.1, read as the reverse complement.
CATATTTCAATACGAACTGCTGCGGTGCCACTTCGCCGGTATTTGACACCTGCAGCCGATTAATGAACTTGTTAAAAACAAAGGCATGTTAACAGTATATATATAAATACTATTGATAGATGGAACTTATGTACCGGTTGAACGAGTGCGCGTAAGCCGAAGGGGAGTGGAGAATCAGAGAGGCCGCGGATGAAGGTGAGTTTGCCGGAGAAATCAGTTTCAATTCGTCGTTGAAGGCACTCGAAGCACATTTTTGCCGAATTTTCCATTTTCCGGAATTCGCTTGTTCAATTACGGCTGCGACTAATTTCTCGCCATCAAAATCGAATTCGAAGATGCATTAAGATTTTAGACAAGGAGTGGGAGATCATCTTCTCAGAGAAGTTGAACTGTAGCTGGAGATGGTGCAGCCCAAGGTGCCCCAAATCGATGTCGTTTTCATCACTTTTAATTAATTATTTTTATTTTTTGTTTTTATTTTTATTTTTCTTTTCTTGTGCGCGGAGATTATCACCCCAGTTTTTTATAAGAACACTTCATTTATAAATTGTAAAGCATTCCAACGATTGAACATATTAAATATATTAATACGTGTGCCAAAAAATTCGAACATTCAACATGTGTTTAAATTTTTAAATTGAGCAAAAATTTTCAAATTGAGCAATCTGTTTTTTACCCTTAAAACTTGCTTCTTTCGGATTTCTCATGTCCCCAAAAATAATCAAATATTTTATTATTATCCATCTCACAAAGATAGTCCAATTATTATATTTATCATATTATTATTTTTTTCATTTTTATACATACCCTTAATTAATATTTTTGAAATACTAGTTTTTTCATGATAAATATAAAATTGATAATTACAATTCTAATGACTATACTAATTCCAACTGATTTTTAGGAGTAATAATTGATATTAACAAATTCAGGAAGGGTATAATTAGAAAACACTTACTAAATTAATGATTTAACTATAAAAACTACTCATTTCTTAATTTGTGTGAAATCAACTATATAAACTACTCATTTTTTAATTTGTGTGAAATCAACCGCAAAATTATCATGATGAGAGAGAGGGAGTATGATTTATCATAAAATCATAATTCATTTCTCATTTGCCTATCTATGCCTCTTTTCAACTTGGGATTATACCTTTCATCGGTCTCATCTTTCTGTTTACTTCTAGTGATAAGGCGGCGGTGATGTGATTAAGATAGGAACCATGATGAGGGTGCGACGGCGGGAGGGCTCGGGATTAATTGGGTTAAATCACACATATTACTATTATGATACCCTTCACCTTTAACAAATAAGCGTGTTTAAGGCCAACATCCATCAAGGTTCTATCTAAGTTCCAGTCTTCCACTTTAATCGAAATCAACTCGACATCATTACCATCATGCCATTGTGATGCTTGACATATAACCAACATATCACCAAGGGGTACATTTGTTTTATTAGGATTTGGCCCAAATGATAACCAATTCCTCCACAACCCGGGCCCATCAGTTTTTTGCTCAACCCGCTGGATAAGTAGCCACCATTCGTTCGATGGGTCTTGGGTACCCGTTTCTCAAATTCGCAGTTCCTCCCTCCAGAATCGATCTTGACCGCCCATCTTTTGGGATTTAATCCCAACCATCCACTCTCACTACATATCTTCAATTGGAAACCATTATGATGCACCTATTCCCTTCTCTCTTTAGCGACTGTGATTTATCTCTTCTGACAAAAATCGAGTGTATGCATGTGAGAAGTGGTTCAATCTTTGTAGCGAATATGCCTTTACGATAGTGTCATCCGTTTATGAGAGAGGCTCACCGGATTTCATCATCGACGAGTAGGGTTTTGGGTCGAGGTTTACTATGAGGGTGGTTGCAGCGAGGTAGTGGGATTTTCGCGTGGTTACTACCAGTAGCTAAGTAGGTTGAGCCGTCTCGAGTTTCACGACTATCGGGTTTGTTGCGGAGAAAGGGTCGACATTAGTAGATCTTGTTGAGCAATTTATTCTTGGGAATAATTCCTTATTTAGTTGTTTGCCTTTCTTGGACACAAAATAAGTTAGGAAACTAGATTTAGGAGTATATTGTGTTTCCTAGTTTATCCGACATCAGTACCAACATGGTTCATTTTTCTGCTCCGTTTGTCCGAGCCCGAATTACTTTGTTTGATAACCATGTTGCACAGCACCATGCGTTTCGGGACTCGTTTGTTAAGGTCCTTTTGCTTTCAGAACAAAAGGGGGGAGAAGAATGTAGAAGACGCTGCTGTGAATATGATTCGTTTTTGTTTGTTTTAAAACAATTGTTACTTCATTTAGGGGGAGTTTCTAATTTAAGGGGAGCTTCTAATTTAGGGGGAGTTTTTAGTCTTATGATCATTTTCATGCTTCTTGGGTATTTTGTCCAGAAAGGCAAAAGGGGGAGATTGTTGAAGAATTTATTCTTGGGAATAATTCCTTATTTAGTTGTTTGCCTTTCTTGGGCACAAAATAAGTTAGGAAACTAGATTTAGGAGTATATTGTGTTTCCTAGTTTATGTACAAGACTTTAATTATTCCTAGATTGTGATTAGGATTTGTTTTTAGGTATTTACTAAGTTTAGGATTCTAGAATTGTCTATTTAAGACAAAGAATCCTAAAGCTTGTAGACACGATTTTTAGAGATTTACGCACGGAATTTTCAAGAAGGACGCAAGACGCAAGACGACGAGCAAGAGAGAAAGAACACGAAGAATTACTTGGAGCCATTGATCGTGATAAACAAGCTCTTCGAAGTTGCGTGACCAACGGAGAAGATCTTGCCATTCCGGCAACAAGTATTTAGTATCAAGTTTCTTGATATTTAGTTTTCATATATTACTTTATATTTTGTATTGAACTTAAACAAGAAAGTAATATAGTTTTCGGGTTTGTACACCCAAGTTCACAAGTACTTTTACTTGTGAACTGAATTTGTTATCTCGTGTTCTTATCAATTTATTCCGCTGCATATTTTATATTTTACTCTGGTCGATGTTGTTAACCAATGTTGTTAAACATTGACTAACAACATCGTGAATCTGAGAATTATTCTTAAAACCATAGACCTTCAAATTTTTACAATTGGCATCTAGAGCGGGTTACTTAATCTTTTAAGTACTAATCCTTATTTGTCTAGGTACTATGGATACTCCGAGGAAGAAGAGCATGGTTGCTACAGAGGATGTCAATAATTCCGAGTCAACTGAACCTGGTCCATCCTTATTTACCAATGTTGTGTGGGACGACGATGTCCATGTTGGTTTGCTTGCAGACAACATCGTGTGCCTGAATGCCTATTATGAGAAATACGAGGAGCTGAGTGTTGACCACCAGAAATTGTTTGTCAGTTGGAGTAAACAGGTACTCAAGGCCAAAGAGCTCGAAAAAGAAGTAGAGAAGCTAACTAAAGAAAAGGAATATCAGCTTGACATAATTGTTCGCTTGGAAACGTCGCTCACTAAGAAGGATGTTGAGCTAAAAAAGGTGAAAACCGAGTTGAAGGAGGCCCAAGAAACCCTCACAAAACTCAACAAAGGCAAGGCCACGGTGGATGAGATTCTGGAATCGAGTATCCCGAATTGTTCAAAACACGGGATTGGATACAAGCATGTTCAAAAGCCAGTTTCAAGTCAAAATGTGAAGTCGACCAAAAGCCACAAGAGAAGAAGAAGACAATACGTATGCCATCATTGTGGTGAACCAGGTCACATACGACCATACTGCTGGAAGATTATTGGCAAGCAATCTCATTTTAAAAGGTCGAAGTTGATTGCTGAATCCCATGTTGGTTCCCGTCTTACCAACATCAATACCAACACCAATTTCAAACAAGTGTGGGTCAAGAAAAGTAACATCAAGTGCATTATGATCCATACCTCCCTAAAGTCTCATATCCCTGGAGCCTGGTATTTTGATAGTGGATGCTCTAAGCACATGACCGGCTCGGAAGATCTCATCTCGAATATTGTTAAATTTCATGGAGGAAAGGTGAAGTATGGTGGAGGTGCAAAAGGCCAAATCATTGGCCAAGGAACCTTTCTTGTCCCTGGTATTGCGAAACTCGAGAACGTGTTACTTGTTGAAGGCTTAACTGCGAACTTGATAAGCATCAGCCAACTGTGCGATGGTGGTTTTAATGTCAAGTTCACTCATGAAAAGTGTGAAGTCTATGACGAGGATGGTACATGTATCCTCACTGGCCAGAGGACTTCTGACAATTGTTACCAAATAATTGGTGATGTGTTATGCAGGTACAAGATGCTGGAAAGATTGACCAAGGATGAAGCTGCAAGTGTTGAAACTGGAGAATTGAGTGATGTTGGTACCAATGTTGGTTCTGGGAACACAACATCAGAACCAACATCAACTCAAGCCGCCGCAGAATCAGATTATAATCCAAGTGTGGAGAATCCAGCTGAACTCATTGACTTGAATCAGAGAAATATTCCTTCAAGAATTCAGAAGAATCATCCTATGAGCCAAATCATTGGAAATCTCGATGAAATAACTACAAGAAAGCGACAAATAAGTTTCAAAGAGATGGTAAGGTTTGTTTGCTTGTTTACTAACTGTTCTAAAACTCGAGAATCTTTGTATTTTTCCAAAACAGAGCCCAAGCGAGTAGAGGATGTTCTTAAAGCCGAGTATATTGTAGCTGGAAGTGCTTGTACACAGTRATTGTGGATGAACCAAATGATAGAGGACTACGGTCTGCATAGAAGAACATTGATTGTGCTCTGTGATATTTTCAGTGCCATTGATATCTCGAAAAATCGGGTCCAGCTATCTCGAATCAAATACATTGACATAAGATACCAATTTATTCGAGACTTGGTTGAGAGGAAGATAGTTAACCTTGATCATATTGGAACAGATAATCAGCTTGCTGACATCTTCACTAAGGCATTAGATTTCGAGACCTTCTCTCGTTTGAGAAGAGATCTCAGTATGTGCATTGTTTAACCAATGTTGGTTTGTGATGTTGTGACACCTCTTATCAATACCAGTCACAATATCTGTATACTTTTGCATGCATTTTTTATCTTTCTTTTCATACATAATCATAATGCATTGAGTTTGATTGAAAGTGCAATAAGGTCCTGTGTTGCAATAAAAGTAATGGCAAAAAAAACCAACCTCTTCAATTAGGTGATTGTGGGATTTATCCGCAGAAACAGGTTTTCTCCCAGGTCCAAAAACAAGAGGTTTTTAACAGCAATTGCTGAAAATTAAAAGATTCAAATCTCTTCAAGGATGAAGAAAATCTGGATACAAAATGATCCAATCTGTAAATATGAGCTTCTTGAGAGATCTTGATGTAGTCATTAACTTGGGTTAAGGGGTAAATTTCCATTGACTTCACCTGAGGCAATGTTGGCTTATAATGTTGTTAGTAATAAAAAGCAACATTGGATCAAGTCACTGAAATCATAATATGTTCTTTTTAACCTTTTTAGGTCATGAATTTTAGGCATCCCTTAGGATATTCATACTTTGTGAAGATGCCTTCTTGCTGTGCGTTTTGTTGCTTGTGCTTTTGTCTATCTTGAAATCTCTTAATCTTGTTTTGAATCTTGCTAACCGCGTATTTCAGTGGAGTTATAATCGGACGGTTGGACAGGTAATAAAGATATTAATTTGGTGAGTGAAAAATTGCTTTGCAAAGGCTTTGTTCAACTATGGTGATAGTTTATAAAAATCTAGCTCTATCTCGGTTTTAATTTGTAGTTGGGATTTGTGGTTTTTATTTCCAAAATTGAGATGATGGAGTAGTTGAGTTGAGATCGTGTGTCTTATTTTGAGAAAGAGTGGGGGAGTTATTTTCTTAATTTTACTTTTTCTTTCTCCAAATTTTACTGCCTGCGACACTCGGTTTTTTTGTTTGTAGTTGTTTTCAGTCTCTTGCAGAATATCGAATTCACCGTCACCCAGCAAAGCTCCAGAAACATACTTTGCGTCTAGCTAATAAGAAAATTCCACCCAAAGAGAGAAAAGAAGAAGTCCAAAGCTGTCGTGTCAGCCCGTGTTGGTTATGGTGTTGTGTCACCGAAACCAACATCCCCTGCAGACAATCCTTCCGCTTCTCCAAGCTTTGATTCTGACAATGTTCCATCTGCCAGTGCACCGATGTCAACTTTTGCCTCCGACCACTCTGCTAGCTCTGATGAGGCTCCGTCTCAAGCCATCGAGATTGAAGACATGGAACCAATCTCCACGAGGTTCTTGGCGAGTGAAGCTGAAGAGCTGTTATAGGGATTTCAAAATCGAGGCTTGATTACTGATCGTCGAATCCCCCATTGGTGTTTTCGTGAAGCCGAACCTGATTACCTTCTTTAGGCACCAAGGCGCCTCTTCGAGCTGGTGTCATGTTTGATGTTGGTTCTGGTATTCCCAACATCAGTACCAACATGGTTCATTTTTCTGCTCCGTTTGTCCGAGCCCGAATTACTTTGTTTGATAACCAGGTTGCACAGCACCATGCGCTTCGGGACTCGTTTGTTAAGGTCCTTTTACTTTCAGAACAAAAAGGGGGAGAAGAATGTAGAAGACGCTGCTGTGAATATGATTCGTTTTTGTTTGTTTTAAAACAATTGTTACTTCATTTAGGGGGAGTTTCTAATTTCTTTAATTATTCCTAGATTGTGATTAGGATTTTATTTTTAGGTATTTACCAAGTTTAGGATTCTAGGATTGTCTATTTAAGACAAAGAATCCTAAAGCTTGTAGACACGATTTTTAGAGATTTACGCACGGGATTTTCAAGAGGACGCAAGACGCAAGACGACGAGCAAGAGAGAAAGAACACGAAGAATTACTTGGAGCCATTGATCGTGATAAATAAGCTCTTCGAAGTTGCGTGACCAACGGAGAAGATCTTGCCATTCCGGCAACAAGTATTTAGTATCAAGTTTCTTGATATTTAGTTTTCATATATTACTTTATATTTTGTATTGAACTTAAACAAGAAAGTAATATAGTTTTCGGGTTTTGTACACCCAAGTTCACAAGTACTTTTACTTGTGAACTGAATTTGTTAACTCGTGTTCTTATCAATTTATTCCGCTGCATATTTTATATTTTACTCTGGTCGATGTTGTTAACCAATGTTGTTAAACATTGACTAACAATATCGTGAATCTGAGAATTATTCTTAAAACCATAAACCTTGAAATTTCACAGATCTAAGTTGGAGCTCGACGAAATCCTTCATAACTCGTCGGATTGTTCAGATCGACATTTTGCCAACTTAATAACGACGATGTCGGTCCAATTTTTATCGGGTTTTGTTTTTTATTACTTTGTGTAATTAACGATTCTGCCCTTAATTGTGTTTTTTTGTAAATCTACAGGTACCCATTGCTTGGCTCGTCACAATCATGCCAACAAAGGCTTGGCAGAGCTCATGGACTAAAACGTTGTTCTTGGATAAGTATGAACTACAACGTTTTCGGGCTGAGAATGATTACAAGCTGATGGTGGAGCTAACTCAAGTAGGACATACGCGGGCCGCATTGCTGCCGATTCGGGCTAAGAGATGAATCACAGCGGATGTGGTTAAAGAGCTGCAAGAACGAGCCAACGCGACATTGGTTAAGTACGAACAACAACATTCTGAGTTGCTGTTCGGGTCGATAGAAACCAGAAATATTAAAACCTAATTGCTCTTCTATAATGCCAAATAATGCGGGTACCGGATGGCTAATCACCTAACAGGGGTATCAGAGTGCTAATCGTCCACCGCGGCAGTGGATTGGGATCCCGCTCTGGTAAATTGGCTTGATCCTCTCCGCATTTAAATTCGAAGTGTAAAATTGAAATGGTAATTTGAACTGTTGTTGAAAAATTAAAACTATTAGATATGGACAACTTATCCATATTTCTTAATAGTATTTAAAAAAAAGACAAGATATTCAAAAGTTGTAGCTTTTTTGAACAATAGAACCGTTTTGGATATAAATATAAGGAAATATTTCTTTTTGAAAAGAACAGAAATTATCGGTATTTCTTAATATACAAGTTGTATAAACTATATAAAATTACTCAATTATTATGTTCCATAATAATTGTAAAAAATAAAATAAAAGAGATTCTAAAAATATTTTTTCAATTTAAATTCCGGTAAAACATTAAATCATATAGATTCATTATTAAGAAGTTTGTGAAATAATATATTTAAAATTAGAAAAGAATTTATTACATTTTGAAGGTTAATCATCTCGGTATGTTAAAAAAGTAATTTCTATTATTAATAATCCTGATAACTGAAGATTCTATTTAATAGATAAGTAATATGGTTATCTTAAACTATTAAATATAAATTGTATCTTACCGATTTACAAAATATTTGTTTTAATAAAATAATTCTCTGTGTGCCTATAAAATTATCTAACCCTAACATCATAAATTTTACGACCGCGTAGCAGTTCAGTGTAACAGGGTTTACAATTCTTAAAAAACAAACACGCATACACAGACAACTGAACATGTGAATATAAACATAAAACGGGAAATCAATATTTGGAGCAGCTCATTGGGAGTAAACAATATGAGGAGGGAGACCGATATCATACGAGAAAGAGGCACAAACAAACATCACAGGCAGTAATTTTTTTTTTTTTTAATTATGCTTTAAATTGAATATCAGTAAGAATCTGTCGTACCTGTTTTCCTGTAAATCCTTTAAATCTGCAGTTTAGAAACTACACAATTAATATATTTATATGTTATTAGTTTTTTTTTAACTTAAAAGAAATCATATGCATAAATTGTTTTTACCTGTTTAAGTGCAGTCCTATGAGTTGTTTTTCCCGAGATGTGTGTCTTTGCCAGTTATCTACAACCTGTGATACAGCAATACACAATTAGTATTTAGTTGTACTTTATTAAATATGGATTCTATTTGTATAATGTAAGGATGACATTGTGGTACTTATCTTCTTTCATGCTATGTTTGTTATCTAGAGTACTATGTTTCTTAACTTACAATATTATTGAAAAAGTTTTAGATTTAACATATACAAATAAATATTGCATTATAAATATGTAACAGAATATTCAAAAGTACTCTGTTCAATTGTTAGTTTTTTAAAAGATATATCTTCATTCGTGGCATTGTTACACCTACTTAGACCCTGACCTCCATTCAGAGGCATTATCATACTACGATAGGTCATGTCAGGTTTCCAGCCGATAAACTTAGACATATCTTTTAAAGAATTTCCAGTTATAAAAGTATGAATTATATTATGTTCAGAGTTAATTTGTGCACTTATCTTTTTTCGTCTGTTAGTACTCCATTGCATTATCTAGCTTGCTTCCTTTTCTGAGCAGCAGTTTGCATGAAAGGAAAATATGTTAACATAAACTAAATTAAGTAAATAAAAAGTAAGGAGATTACAATTTTGAGCATAACATACTCAGGGCAAAATGTTAATCTGTAAACATACTCAAAGCAGAATGAAAATATTTATATTTTAAAACATAAATAGTTTTATCAAATAGATTGTTTTATAAAAACAAGCCACATTTCAACCTACCTCATAGATTAATCTTTTAGTGATAACATAATAAATTCCTACTATGTAGATCAAACTGCATGCACATTGTATATTAAAACATAAAGAGTTTTATCAGATATATTGTTATTCTATGAAAAAATAAATCACATTTCAATCTGCCTCATAGATTAATCATTCCATTGATAACAAAATCAATTCCAGGGTCTATGTAGATCAAACAACATGCATAATTTATATTTTAAAACATACAAAGTTTTATTAGATAGATTGTTTTATAAAACAAACCACATTTCAATCTACCTCATAGATTAATCTTTAAGTGATAACATAATCAATTCCTACCATGTAGATTAAACAACATGCATAATTCGATGAGTGAACACACTCCACATAAATAAATAAACATACTCATAGAAAAATGTTAATGTGTTAACATACTAAGAGCATAATGAAAATATTTATATTTCAAATCATAAAAAGTTTTATCAAAAAAATTATTTTTTAAAAACAAACCACATTTCAATATGCCTCATAGGTTAATCATTCAGTGATAACATAATCAATTCTTTCCATGTAAATCAATCAGCATGCAGATAAATTACCAAACAATAGCAATTGATTAAACATTGAATATGCAAGTAAGTAACATATAATTATTGCTTATCATTATAAAAATCCTGAGACCGGAACAATAGATCAAAATAAAGCAGACCCTTCAGATAATTGTACATGCAGAAACTTGAACATTTATTTATTCTTTTTTTTTAATTTGAAAATAGATAATTTAAAAAAATGATAATTGGCAGTAGCAGTTTTTAATTAAAAATTGAATAATGATTAAAAAATATTTTGCATGCGTCATTTAATTTATTTAATTTGTATATCAATCAGGATTTTCATATATAAGTATGCATGTAAATAAAATCAGATTTTAAATCGATGCTTTTACATGTTTAAAATAAAATTCAGTTTGGATCGTTCTTTATCTTTTTTGGGTCCGTGCTTTAGGATTAAAATGTTCGATCGGATCCATCGTCAGCAACCCTTCTTTGGTAAATTGAAACTCGAACGAAGTAGCATTCAAAATAAACACAGAGATACACATTAGTATAAAAAAAATACCCGATTAGAATGGATCTAACACAATAGACATATTTTCAAACAGATCGATATAATTTAACACAAGAGACTGAATTTGAACCAGATCGACACAGTTTTTTAGTAGATATAACACAGAGACTGATTTTGAATCAGATCTATAAATTCTTTGAATAGATCTAACACGATAGACTGATTTTGATCTAGATCGAACAATTTGTTGAATAGCTCAATAACAATAGACTAATTTTATTCAAGATCGATAAAAAATGAACCATAAGTTATATTTGTAAGATTAAAAATGGTTCAAGAACCTGTACCTAATCAGAACCCCTGCAACTTTTAAATCTGACATAATTTATTTTTGGAGTTCATAGATCTGCAGGGTTTGTGGTAGGTTACGGTCTTTATCAAGAAAATCTCACTGTATAGGTTGTTTGATTTCAACCAGCTGAACCTATAAGAAACAAAAAGGCATAGGTTAAGATGGTGGATTTGGTAATAGAGATTATGTAATAAGCTTGGAAAATTGTGGGTTTCTGGGGATGAGCGGCGGAATGAAGCAGAGAGCATTTCTGAGAGGAGTGGTGGAGCAGATAGGGTAAGGGTTGAAATGAGGTTGGGGGCAATTTTTTAGGTGGTATTTATATCTAGGGTTATGAGCTGAGGTGTGTTCATGACCATTGGATTGTTCCTATTAAATCCTGACTGTCCGATTGTGTGGAGTTGGTTTATGGGCTTGGATCCGGGTTTAATATTGGGCTTATCTGAATTCAAGTTGGACTCATAGTATTGGGCTTATGGGAATTCAATTTGGACTCAAATTAAACTGTTGTTTGGGTTAGATTTAATCATTTAAATAGGTTGAATTATTAATCAAGCCCATAAAATGTTTATAAATTATTATTATTTATTGTAAATTTATAGAAATTTTAAAATTAGATTATGATGTTTTCAAAATTTTAACGATTGTCTTTAAATTAAATCAATTATGCGTTAATTTTATATATTTTAATTTTTTTATTTTGAATTCCATTCACGTAGATTAATTTAATTTTGTTTGTAGATTTGATATCTATTATGATGTAAGATATTTTATCATACGTGTTTAATTTAAGTATTATTTATGGTATAGTATACATTTGGTTTTTTTGACATCAATCTCTATTATTGTAGATTAATTTAATTTAATCTTTTGATTTTATTAATAGTAAATTTATTTTGGATTATTTGTAATTTTAGAGATACATTACGATATTATCAGATTATTTTGCTTCAAATATTTTATTATTCAATAAAATTTGAATTTTTTTATTGTAATTTTGTAGATTAAAGTAGGTGAGTAGATATTTATTAAATTACATATATATTTATATATATGTAATTCATAAGATATTAATATATTATTATTGAATGAATTGTCAATATGATTTAGTTGTAATTTTGTAGATTTAAGTATGTGAGTAAATATTTATTAAGTGTTCCTGTTATGTTATTGAGGAACATAGACCACTCAATGGGATTGTGCAACGGGATGAGATTGGTTGTTATAAGACTTTCCACGCACGTCCTTGAATGCAAAATTCTAACCGGTGCAAAAGCGGGCGAAAAAGGTGTTGCTTCCCCGGATGAGTCTAACGCCTTCCGACGTTAAGATACCTTTAAGTTTCAATGAAGGTAATTTTTGCTCATGATTTCATATGCGATGATGATAAATAAGAGTCAGGGTCAATCGCTCTCGAACGTCGACCTTTATCTGAAGAATCGCGTGTTCAATCATGGTCGGTTATATGTTGTCGTGTAGCATATCACCCATCTAAAGGGGTTGTAGATATTAGTTTGTGGTGATGACGATTCGGGATCGAACATGACCAATAATGTAGTGTACAAAGAAGTATTCAGTAAAGTATAATTTTAACGTTCATGTATGTAGTGTGGTTCGATCTATAATTTTTGCAGCGTGGATTTTTTAGTTATTTCTCTCAATCTCTATTTCTCTATTTATTAATATCTTCAAATAGTAAATAATAATAAAAGTAATATTAATACAGCTTGCATTTATATATTTAACTTTCTGCCCCGTGTATCACACGGGTGTAAAAAAACTGTTAAATATTAATACGTGTGCGAAAAAATCCGAACATTCAACATGTTCAAATTTTCAAATTGAGCAAAAACTTTAAAATTTAGCAATTTGTATTTTTTAACTTAAAATTGGCTTCTTTCGGATTTCTCAAGTAAATAAATACTCACTCCGTCCCCAAAAATAATTAAATATTATATTATTACCCATCCTGCAAAGATAGTCAAATTACCATATTTACCATATTATTATTTTCTCATTTTCACACATACCCTTAATTAATATTTTTGAAATACTAGTTTTTTCATGATAAATATAAAATTGATAATTACAATTTTAATGACAAATATACTAATTCCAACACTGATTTTAGGAGTAATAATTGATATTAATAAATTCAAGAAGGGTATAATTAGAAAACACTTACTAAATTAATGATTTAACTATATAAACTACTCATTTCTTAATTTGTGTGAAATCGGCTATATAAACTACTTATTTTTTAATTTATGTGAGATCAACCGCAGAACTATCATGCTGAGAGAGAGAGAGGGGGGGTATGATTTATCATAAAACCATAATCAATTTCTCATTTGCCTATCTATGCCTCTTTTCAACTTGGGATTACACCGTTCATCGGTCTCATCTTTCTGTTTACTTCTAGTGATAAGGCGGGGGTGATGTGATAAAGATAGGAACCATGATGAGGCCAACTCTTTTGTATGATTAATTGGGTTAAATCACACATATTACTACTATGATACCTTTCCCACCTTTAACAAATAAGCGTGTTTAAGGCCAACATCCATCAAGGTTCTACCTAAGTTCCAGTCTTCCACTTTAATCGAAATCAACTCAACATCATTACCATCATGCCAATGTGATGCTTGACATATAACCAACATATCACCAAGGGGTACATTTGTTTTATTATGATTTTGCCCAAATGATAACCAATTCCTCTACAACCTGGGCCCATCAGTTTTTTGCTCAACCTAAGCCCGCTGGATAAGTAGCCACCATTCGTTCGATGGGTCTTGGGTACACGTTTCTCAAATTCGCAGTTCCTCCCTCCAGAATCGATCTTGACCGCCCATCTTTGGGACTTAATCCCAACCATCCACTCTCACTACACATCCCCAATTGAAAACCATTATGATGCACCTATTCCCTTCTCTCTTCGGTGACTATGATTTAACTCTTCTGATAAAAATTTAGTGTATGTATGTGAGAAGTGGTTCGATCTTTGTAGAGAATATGTCTTTACGATAGTGTCATCCGTGTGTGAGGGAGGCTCACCGGATGTCATCATCGACGAGTAGGGTTTTGGGTCGAGGTTTACTATGAGAGTGGTCATGGCGTGGTAGTGGGATTTTTGCGTGGTTACTACCAGTAGCTAAGTAGGTTGAGCCATATCGAGTTTCACGGCTATCGGGTTTATTGCGGAGAAAGGGCCGACATTAGGAGATCTAAGCTGGAGCTCGACGAAAACTCGTCGGATTGCTCAGATCGACATTTTGCCAACTTAATAACGACGATGTCAGTCCAGTTTTTATCGGGTTTCATTCTTTATTGCTTTGTGTAATTAACGATTCTGCCCTTAATTGTGTTTTCTGTAAATCTACAGGTACCCATTGCTTGGCTCGTCATAGTCCCAAGAGTGTTCTTTGTTTCTTTCTTCTACCTTTCAATTTCAAATTCTAGTTTTTTAATTTTAGATCTTGGATAGTTTCTTAGTTTTAGATCTTAGACTAGTTAATTGGTGGATCTTATTTTAATTTCTCGTTGGAACGATATTACTCTTTGTCGTTAATTAGTAAGTTTTCAATTTTTCTTGCTTTATTAGTTTAATTGATCTTATTAGAATAATTTCTATTCA
>BMAC01000028.1:888345-938920 GCA_014905375.1 Phtheirospermum japonicum | reverse complement strand
AACCCAACAGTGGTATCAGAGCCACGGTTTGTATTTTCATTATTAGATTTTGATTCTATTTATGTTTATGAGATAAACATATTTTAAATGTTAAAAGAATTTATTTTGTGTGTGATAAAATTGATTTTATATGATTTAATTATTGGGATATAATTACAACTATTTGTGCAAAACAAATATTAATTTGTTTATTGCAATTGTTGCAATCTTTTTATATAAATAAAAGGATTAAAGGTTGTTCGCAGTTTTTGTTTCATTTTCAAGGCATAACTGTCGTGTTAGTTTTTGAGAAAATCTTGGTGCAGTTGATTAAAAAAAAAAAACATAAGGAGTTGACTTTTACGTAACAGAGTGCTTTTGAGAAAAGCACAAAGAAGTTAAACATAAGGGAGCCGTTTTTTAAATGAAATCAAAGAAGGAAGTTCCTACACATATGATGTGACTGGGAAGGCTTGATGGTCAGGTTATTGATTTCAATAATAATAATTCTTTAATTATTCTTTTCAAAATTAAAGGGTGAATTTTGAAATTTATTATTTTAATATATATATTTATATTGATATAAATATATATTAATTTATTTATCCCAAAATTAAATCAACACATAAAATTGGTAAATTTATATGTTTTAAATTCATGTGATGAATGTTGGCATGATTTATTTAGGGATGATCATGAGCCTATGACCAATGTGATTGTATGTTTTTATCTTTAGGTTTTTGGGGCCTGCGAGCCTCATATTCTATTATTTGTAAAAGTTTTAAATTTTGCATCGATAGTAGACCAGGTGGTAAGATTTTCTAATTTTGATTGAGGTAGTTCGATGTCAAAGGCCAACGCCTGTGTGGGTAATTTTACAAATTATAATAGAATAGATGATTCAAATCCCATGCTTGTATGGGTTTTATAAATGTAATAGAAGTAGTTCTATTCATTTTACCCCTTAGATTAACCTATACCCTTTTTTGGCTCAAATGGGTCGCATAGGCTGGCCATGATTATCCCACTGCTTTTTGCATAGGATGCATATTAAATTTATTTAATGTTTTATACTTGCTCTTCATATGATGAATAATGCATTAAATAATAACCACCTAGTAATTAAGTTTGATGAGGTCTTGCACAGTAAACCCTAAGTTTTTGAAATTTAAAAGAATTTAATTTTGATTAATTCTATATCAAATAAAATGGACAAGTTTATGTTGGACATATCGTTCCATGCCTTCCATCAAAGGTAGAAGACATGACGAAACTACCGCACTTGGTCACTGGCCATGAGTCGTGGAGTGATCTTGTGTTGGAAAGTTGTGATCTCTACCAAGCATTAAGATACTCGTGGGGTGGACTCGTCTTTATGTTGGCCACGAGTCGTGGGACATCTTGATACTCCATCTCTCCATTTTTAACACCAATGAAACATCTGATCCACCAAACCCTTAACACGATTAAAAGAAATTAAAGAGAGACTCAAGCACAAGTAACAGAACAAACCAAAATTTGGCATCTTCACATAGTATGAATGTCCTAGCAGATGCCTAAAAAAATGACCTAAAAAAAAATAAAAATTCACTTAATAGTTTTAGTGACTTGATCCGTGTTGCTTTTCATGACTGATGACATTATAACCGATATTACTCCAGGTGAAGTCAATGAAAACAAACCCCTTAACCCAAGTTAATGACTACATCAACATCGCTCAATGAGGTGAAATTCATAGATTGGATTCTTTTTAACCTAGATTTTCTTCATCTTTTTACAAGTTTGAAGAGAAATTATCTTAGCAAATGCCTTTTTTACACCCCTTGTTTTTGGACCTGTGAGAAAGCCAGTTTCTGCGGGAAAGTTTCACAATCACCTGATCGAAGAGGTCAGTCTTTTTGTCATCATTTTTATTACAACACAAGATCTTTTTGCATCAAAAACCAGACCCAGTGCATTCATATTATGTATGAGACAATAGAGTAAAAATGCATGCAAATTGTACAGAAGTTGTGATTGATGACATAAGTGGTTGTCACAACATCAAATCTCAACATGGACTAGACAATGCAAATACCGAGATCTATTCGCAAATGAGAAAAGGTCTCAAAATCTAATGCCTTTATGAAGATGTCAGCTAGTTGATCGTCTATCCCTACATGCTCAAGACTCAGTATTTTCCTCTCAACCAAGTCTCGGATGAAATGATACCTGATGTCAATGTGTTTTATACGAGAGTGCTAAACGGGATTATTAGAGATATCTATGGCACTCGTATTATCACAAAGTACGGCCAGAACACTACTATGAAGACAGTAGTCTTCAATCATCTGGTTCATCCATAGAAGTTGCGTACACGCACTTCCAACTGCGATATATTCAGCTTCTGCTGTAGAGAGGGATATATAGTTTTGTTTCTTACTGTACCACGAGACCAAGTTACATCCCAAGAAGAAACAGCCTCCAGTGGTACTCTTCCTAACCACGACATCACCTGCCTAGTCCGAATCAGTGTAAGCAACAAGCTCAGTACACGTATTTCTGGTATACCAAATCCCTAGATCACTCGTCCCAGCCAAATATTTGATTATTCTTTTTACAGCTTTTAGATGGGACTCCTTGGGATTAGATTGGTACCTGGAACACAAACACACACTGTACATTATGTCAGGCCTACTTACAGTTAGATACATGAGGCTTCCTATCATGCTCCTATGAACGGTGTTATCAACGCTGATTCTAACATCATCTCTTGACAGTTTGCTGGTTTTCCCCAAAGGTGTTTTCTTATGCTTTTCATTTGCTAATCCAGATTTCTAAACCAGATCTTTAGCATATTTGGTTTGGGAAAGAAAAACACCATCGTCAAGTTGCTTAATTTGTAACCCAAGAAAATACAAAAGGTTACCTTCCATGCTATATCCGATCTATGAAATCCTCCACCATTTGTTCACTAGTGGATCTAAACACAATATCATCTACATAAATTTGAACTATAAGAATGTGCTTGTTGGATTTGAGAAGAAACAAAGTTTTATCAACTTCACCTCGTCTAAAGTTAAAAAACAGTAAATGTTGAGTCAACCTCTCATACCAAGCTCTTGGAGCTTGTTTTAAACCATACAACGCCTTTTTAATTTTAAAACAGAATTGGGCTTGTGAGGATCAACAAACCCTTTGGGTTTCTCAACATATACTTCTTCACTGAAAACACCATTCAAGAAAGCACTCTTAATATCCATTTGATGCAGTGATATTTTCAAATGACAAGCAATAGCAACAAGGAGTCTTACAGATTCTATTCGTGCAACTGATGCAAATGTCTCATCAATATCAATCCCCTAGATCTGAGTATACCCTTGTGAAACCAACCTTGCCTTATTTCTCACAATGTTTCCTGCTTCATCGGTTTTATTCTTGAAGATCCACTTAGTGCCAGTGACATGTGTGTTTGCAGGGCTTGGAACCAAGCCCCAAACATCGTTTTTCGCAAACTGATCCAACTCCTCCTGCATGGCTTTGATCCAGTACTCATTCTTCAGAGCTTCTTCCACTCGCTTAGGCTTTGTATTAGCAAGAAATAAGGTCTCCCAAATTTGAGAACAGTTAGTCGAAAGACAAACATATCTTACCATTTCTTTGAAACTTATCTGTCTCTTCCTTGTGCTCCTCTCATCAATATCTCCAATAATTTGACCCGTTGGATGATTCCTCTGAATTCTTGATGGAATATCCCTCTGGTACAGGTCAATTTGATTATTCGGGCTGTCCTCATCTGAGTCTGAATCTGATTCGGGAGCTTCAGGAGTCGGTGTTAGGACTGGTGATGGGTCCTCAGTCCCAACATTGTCTGCTTCTTCAGGATGTGGTGTTAGGTTCGCCGACATGTCATCAGACCCGTCATCACCTGCAATATCACTTTGTGTACCTGCACTATCATGTAACTCATTCACAACATATTAAGGAGTCTGATCATATACCAGATCATTATCCTCAGCAGGTTTGACACCACTAATCAAGTCATCAAACTTCACATTGACAGACTCCATCATGCAACATGTTCTAAGGTTAAACAGTCTATAAGCATGAATGTTTTGGGAGTATCCCATGAAAACACATTTGTCACTTTTATAGTCCGGTTTGGAAAGATGCATCCTATCATTCAGTACATAACACACACACCCAAAGACATGGAAATAACTCAAATTATGCTTTCTACCCAGCAGCAATTCGTAGGGTGTAACATGTGACCCGGGTCTGAAATACACCCTATTGATTGTGTGGTAAGCAATATTCATTTCTTCTGCCCAAGATCATTTTACAATTCCATTTGAGATAAGCTCGGTCCTAGTCATCTCAGCAAGAGATCTATTCTTTCTTTCGACTATACAATTCTGTTGGGGGTAATGGGTGAGGAAAACTCATGAGTTATTCCTTCCTTTTAACAATAGTTTCAAAAAGCCTCATTTTCAAATTCCTTTCCGTGATCAGACATGATCCTTCTTATGTTCACACCAAAACGTACGCACAGCTTTTTTGCAAATTTTTTAAAACTTTAAAACGTTTCAGATTTTTCCCTTAAAAACTCAACCCAAGTAAATCTATAAAAATCATCAACTACAACCAGAACATACCATTTACCTCCAAGGCTTTCCACCTCCAGTGGTCCCATGAGGTCCATGTGCATGAGCTCAAAACAATTTGAAGTGGTAAGGCTCTGAACATGAGGGTGCGGTACCCTGACTTGTTTCCCCTTTTGGCATGCTTCACAAACTGGAATAATCTTTTTGTTAAGCTTCAGTAGACTGTTTACAGCTTTTTCTTCACGAGCCTTTCCAACATCTTATAGTTGACGTGTCCAAGCTTTTGATGCCATACCTCGGCCTCACTTAATTGGGATAACTTGCAAAAGACATCGCCGTTTATTTGATAGCAGTTATTTGATGTTCTCTGGCCAGTGAGAATGCAAGCATTTCCTTCATTATAAACTTCACACTTTTCCCGTGTGAACTTAACACTAAAGCCTCCATCACACAACTGACTGATGCTGATCAAGTTTGCTGTCAGTCCTTCAACAAAAGGCACGTTCTCGAGTTTTACAATTCCTGGAACATGGAGTATTCCTTGTCCAACAATCTGACCGTTTGCACCTCCACCATATTTCACTTTTCCACCTTTAAATTTCACAATATTCGAAAGAAGATCTTCGGAACCGGTCATGTGCTTGGAACATCCACTATCAAAGTACCACGCTCCTGGAATGTGGGATTTCTAAGAAGTATAAATCATGTTACATTTGATCTCTTCCTTCTTCACCCATATGTGTTTATCTTTGTTGTTGGTTCTGATGTTGGAATCGTGGAAACTTTCATGAGATACAACATGTTGCCTCGTCCTCTGAAACTGACTTCTCTTTCCTGCTTTCTTCCAGTCGAATGGGCGAATATGACCAGGATCACCACAATGATGGCACACATACTGTCTTCTCCTCTTTTTGTGATGCTTGGCTGTCTTCAGATTCTGGTCATTTTGCTGCTCTTGCTATTCAGGTTTGTAGCTAATCCCATGTTTCGAGAACTTTGGGAATGAAATCCCTGGAATTTCATCAAGCTTTGTTGTCCCCTTGTTGAGGTTTGAGAGAGTGTTTTGAGCCTTCTTCAGATCGTCCTTCACTCGTTCCAATTCCGAGTCTTTCCTTATGATAGCTGACTCCAGACTGGTAATTATTTCCACTTGATCGTTCTTCTCATGGGTGAGTTTCTCAACCTTGATCGTGAGAGCTTTCACCTTTAGGACCTGATTTCCCCAGTTTGCAAACAAATTGTCATACTCTAGGCACAGTTTCTTATATTTTTCAGTTGTTTCTTTGACTTCTGCATTCAGACACATGATATTGGAACTGGTGTTGCCAACTCGTATGTCGTCATCCCAGACAACATTAGAAAACAATGCAGGAACTGACTTAGGTGAGTCAGAGTCATCTTCATCTTCGTCAAACTCCTTTGAAATCAGGCTCTTTTTCCTCAACGTGTTAGCATATTCGTTCTTACAGTGTCCCCATCCTTTGCACTCGTGGCATTGAACTTCACTAAGAGGTTTGGGCGAGTTCGATGTCCTGGGCTCAGACGATGAGGGCTGAAAATTAGAGAGTTTTCGTCCAGCCGATTTTGGAGGTGGGTTCTCTGATTTGAACTTTGAAAATGTGCCTCCAATTTTGTTCCTTCTCCTTAAATATTTGTTGAATTTTTTAGTGAGCATAGACACCTCTTCTTCTCCAAGAGTGGTATTCTCGATCTTGTCCAGCAAATCTCTCCAATTGACAGCTTCACTGTCATCATCCGAGTTGACATCAGTAGTGACGACAACGTTCTTCTCTTTCGAGTTGGAACCAAGATGTTCCATTTTGTACGTTTTGAGTGATCCAACCAGTTCATCGAAGCCTAAATTATCAGTGTTCTTCGATTCTTCAATGGCAACCACTTTAAAGGTAAACTTCTTTGAAATGGATCCAAGTAATTTTCCAACAAGGCGTGAATTTGAGGCTCGCCAGGTTCTCCACACTCATTTGTAATCTCCGAAAGTCTCATGGCATAGTCCATTATTGACTCTTTTTCCTCCATCCTCATTGCCTCGAAGGTAGCAGTTAGCATTCTCAGTCCTGACCTTTTCACACTTTGAGATCCTTCGCACACCCTCTACAATGCATCCCAAGCATCCTTTGCTGACTTGCACTTACTGATCACCTTGTAATAGTTTGAGTCGACATAGCCGCAAAGGGTGTTGATGCACTTGGAGTTCCAGTTTGAATTCGCAATTTCATCAGCGATCCAGTCTATTTATCTCTTGGGAAAGGTTTCTCCATCAGCATCAGTAACTCGTGGTTTCTCCCATCCAACAAGGATGGTTCTCCACCCTCATTCATCGATGTTCTTGATATGCCACCGCATCCTCTGTTTCCAGAGTGAGTAATTCTGTCCGTAGAGAATAGGAGGTCGTGGATCCCCTTGAGTGTCCATAAGTCAATGAATCTACAAAACAAATAAGGATCAAAATACTTAATGTAAAGTACCCTGCTCTGATACCAATTGTAGTTTTGTAGATCTTTGATTTTGCAACGTGATGTTAAGACTCGTGATAGAAAACACTAGTGTTAACATCAACTAGTTTGAAACTGTAAACTAATAACACAGCTGGTGTTATAATTGATGTTAAGTAACACCAGTGATAACACCAATCAGAGAAATATTGAATAGCAGCGAAATAAAAACACACTTGTTAAAATTTTATTCCGTAAGTAGAATTACTTACGAACATGGGTATACAAACCCGAAAACTATATTAATTAATTGTTCAAGAACTATTACAAAATGTATAAACAATATATGAAAAACAAGTGTATCAAAATGTGATACACAAATACTTGTTGCTACGAATGACTCGATCTCCTTCGTTGGTTCCGCAACGTTGAAGAACTCTTGATTCTGACTTGTAGCTCCAAGTAGATCTTGTGTTCTGCTTCCTTGAATACGTCCAGTGATCTTGCTTCAAAACTTAATTCCTGTGCACGTCATTTTGTGTTTGATCTATTACCTATAAATAACCAAGACTTCTAGTCTTGATAAACAAGTCAAGCTAGAGATAAGGAAACTAGATAAAGACTTAAACTACTTTAAGAGATAAATCTAGAGTTCTAAATAGATCAAAGTCTAAGAAATGCAAATATACAAAATGGAAAGAAATCGTCGAGAATAATATCCCCAACACACCCAACAAACAGAGAAAGAAGAAAAATTCGCAATTTTCACGGTCAATTATAAGAAAGACATAAAAACGTGAAAGATTATCAGAAAATATATATATATGAAAAAATGAGTAATAAAAAACTGCTCTAGAAGTTTTGGCTTGTGCCCGTGACTTGAAAGACACTCAAAAGTCCAATCTCAAAGTCAAGTTAGTTACAAGAACTTCTGGTTGTTTTGTGCAGGTACAGACATCAAAAATGAAAATATTTGCACACCTAGTTTACTCATAATCAAGGTCTCACATAAAGTGTTTATATGTTTCTTCACGTAAATGAATTGTAAGAACAAAGTTGTTATTTAGATAATAAAATATTATAATATCTGGAAGAATCTGCATATTATTGAAAAAAAAAAGAGAATGAAGAAGACAATTAAATTCATGTGAGATTCAAAAGAACGAGCGGAAAACATAAATGTGACATACTAAAATCAAAAATCAGCAAATGAAGCGAGCAGGCAAAAAACATTCTTCAACGGTAAGATTTCAACAAAGTCGGACAGCAAAAACCAATATATACACAATAGTAATATCGATGTTGTAAGATTGAAACATTGGGAAAAAACTAAATTAAGAAAATTGTAAAGATAAAAAAGTATAATTTAAAAATATACTTATCTAAGTATTAAGCACACTACAATGATCATCAGTTGTCTCCCACTCGTTTGCTTCACTTCATCGCACAAGCTATAATAACTTAATTCTTTTTTAGCAAAACCTAAAGGAAAATCAGTAACACTTTAATTTAATATTAGTAAACTTACACTGATAAGCTTACAATAATGCAAAAGACTGTATACCTAGTGAGAGAAATTGATGAGCTCGAGCCGACATTGGATGCATCATAATCTGGATGCTTAAAGCCTATCTCGATTCCTGCAGTGTTAGAAATGAAAAAACCACAAAAATAGAAACTTTTGCAAATCATGAAAATTATTTAAGCAGTATTCAGAAATCTAATCAAATCATGAATATATATATATATATATATATATATATATATATATAACAATACTCATAACATAGAATATTTTTGATATACCTAATCAAATCAATGGGTAAAAAACTTGTAATTCAATATAATATTTATAAAACTCATAGATCTAAAAAAAGTATAATCACAAACAAAGTAATTTAAAATATACTGTAATTCGAAAAAATATTAAAAAACAAACGATGAAAAATATAACAATAAATTAAAAAAATTTAATTCTTAATTAATATTCAAAATAGGACCGTTAAAACTATGAAACTCACCAATACATTGCTCTAGAGCTCAAGATAGTTTTGTAGGATTTTTTTTAAAGTAATAAAGATAAAAAGGTATAAGTAAAATATGTGTGTTTGTACGTGCGTGTGGTTGAATTCCAATTAAAACTCAATTTTATTTGAAATTTGAGAACTATTGTTTTTTATTGTATACTAACAGTTTTGATTATATGATTATATTAAATCTATTAAATATGATGTGGACCAAAATGTCCATACGTGATATTATTGGATATATATGGTTATTTGTGAAAGGCGACCTCATTTCCTGGAGAGGGTGTTCCTCTAGGAGGTGAGCGAGCTGAGTGGTTTCTTTGAAAAGTGGGCGAGCTGAGTGGTTTCTTTGAAAAGTGGGCGAGCTGGTTTTATAGAGTAGCGACCTGGAATATGAGGATAAGCTCTCATATAGGGTCGCGACCTCTTATGTTTGGTGTTGTGTGATTTAGCTCGTTTATGGGCTTAGTGCGGATGAGTTTTTATGGCCCTGGTGGGCTGTATGGAAAGAGTAATGGGCCCAAACCTATTCTAGTAATTTAATAAGAGGTTTATTATTTTTGGAAACTTAACAAATAGGAGAAATCCTAATTCGGAGTCGGTTGTAGAGTTGTAATATTTATGGAATTATGATGCGAAAAGGAAACCCTTAATTTGGGGAATACTTCTCATCTCTATAAAAAGGAGGTGCATATCTCTCATTATTATCATGGTATCATAATTGCATCTTGTCTCATTTGAGTAGAGGGATTGAGTGTTTTGAACTTGCTTTTGACTTAAGCATCGGAGGGCCTTAATGGGCTCGAAATCCGACCCGTTCGAGGCGCTGTTTTGCAGGACCAGCGAGGTCCCTAGGAGGTTCGTTGAAGGCTTAGCAGGTCGTTGTGACGTACTTAGAAGATACTTCAGGTCGCTGATCTCTATTTTGAGGTTAGTACCCCATATATTTTGTAATCCAACTCTTTGGACTTATCAAAATATTAGTTAAATATCCAGTGCTTTTATTAATTCAAGACAAAAAAAATAATATAATAATATATTATTAGTTATTTTTTAAATAGAATTTGATATTTACAATAAAAATTAAAGAATTTCAAATTTCAAAATTTACTACGTGCAATAATTTTTATTATTTATAAAGTTTTAAATACCCAATACGATATTTTATGATTTCAACATATCATAATTCAAACGTACCAAAAAAACTTAAGAAATGTTCAAAAATTGTTTCATTTCATTTTTCTATTCACGGTGGAAAAACAAACCACCACCGCAAATTTCAATACTTTAATGCAATATAATTGAACATCCCTCCTATTTGTTAATTCTGTTGACACCTTGCTGAGGTGTCAATTCCTTATGCCTCCATTTTACACATGTCTCTTCCTTATAAATTATAAATCTTATGCGTCAATTTGTAAAAAAATAGGTATTTTTTACTTCCTTTTATAATTTTTTGTCTAGGATATATAATAGAGCCTTTTCAGGGTTAGAAACATTCATTCTCTCGCATACCCGCCGCTCTGTCTCTCTCCCGCCTCTTCTGATTTGTTAATTCTGTAACTGGATGTATTCTGTATTCTTATTATGATATTTGTTGATGATCATTTATTTGAGTTTTTTCTGATTTGATTTGTAGAGATTGCCTTTGTTGAATAAATAAATAAATTTTGCACCTGGGCAGTTTCGAACCCTGGTGGGTTTGCTTCATGTTCCCCACCTCCACCACTGGACTGCTTATATTTCTTGAGCAGTTTTTACTCTTAATAGGAATTTGTTTATTTGCCTTTACTTTTACTTGCTTTTACTTGATAAATAAATTTGTTTATTCTCCCTACTCCTAAATTAATCGAGCATCTCCACATTTTTTCGGGAACTCAGATCTCCTTGCTTCAATTGTCAATCTCGTTTTTAATTTTTCACAATTTTGAGGAATCGGTCCTCGAAACTAACGAGGACGAACATTGAACGTGGATGTATTGTATGTACTTAATCAGGATTCAATTACGATACATACCGTATGATTCATTATTTTCCATAATTACGATATACGATACTATATATATACACACACTATATCACTTCTAAAAGCCGATATTATAATTTTCTGAATTATTTAATGCCAATTCCAAAGTGTGCAGGGTAAAAAGATGGAAACTAAAAATAATTTTAATTTAAACAAAATAATTATGGAAAAGATAACAATAATGAAAACCGAATATACTTTACCCTATTTCGCTCAATAATAATTTTTAGCCGATATTATTAGATTAACCACTAACCACTGTGATTGTTTATAATTTTTTGGAAATTTGATAATTTTAATGCCATCAAACTTTAATCGATTAAAATCATATAAGGAATGTTTGACAACGTAACTTCAATTACGTACACTCCTTCCTTTTTTTGGATCCAATTGTCAGTTAGTGATAGAATAATCATTTCTAAATGATTATAACAACTATTATGGAAACATTTCTAAATGATTATAATAACGATTAATTGTTATTCACACTACGTTGTAATAACTATTAATTGTCAGTTTTATAGTACCTATTAATCGTCAATTGATAACGTCAACCCACATTTATATTCTTAATGAAGTTGTTATTGTAAAATAAAGAGTTTCCACGAAGTTAATCACCTGTTTATTTTTATTTTTTTGTAAACGGATTAAAAATATGAGATATCTTTTGATGAACTTAATTGATTTCGAATTTAACTATACCATAATTAACGAATTTGTTTGATAGAATGATGATTTTTTTTATTAATCGATAATCACTGTAATGGTTTATGAATTTTTTGGAAGTTAACTGAAGTTAATTGATTTGGAATTTAATTATACCATAATTAACGATCCAGTCTGATCCGTACTCTATAAATTGATATCTCTATATATGGAATACTCATTTTTCATAGTTAGCTATTTTTAAATAAATATATTAGGTAATTATTGGGTTTGAGCTTAATGAGTGCTTAAATATATCAATTATAATAATAATTGTATATAAGGAATATTTGACAACATAAATTCAATTACGTAAACTCCTTACCTTTTTTTATATCAACTGCCAATTGCCGTTATCTTATAAATCTTACCATTGCAACACTTAATGTACCTTGATTATGGGATTGAAAAATAAATGACTATTAATTGCCAATTGATAACGTCCACACGCCTTTATATTCTTAATGAAGTTTTTATTGTAAAATAAAGAGTTACTATGAAGTTAATCACCTTTTTATTTTTTTATTTTTTTTAACGAATTACAAAAGATGACATAGTTCTTCATTAACCAACAAATACTGTAATAATTTATAATTTTTATGGAAATTTGATGAATTTAATTGAGCTGAAATTTAACTATACCATAATTAACGCATTTGGTTGATGCCTTTATTAGAAATAATATTTATTCCTTAATTATACGAGAATCATTTACAATATGGAAATTAATAAAATTGTTACTAACTATTGGAGAATATTACCATATATTTATATACCTTGATAATTTGATGACCCGCTATAAATAATTGATTGTCACTTTTTTTATATGTATACAAAATTTATTTATTTATAAAATAAAAAAAACAATGGACCTACGTCTTCAGCCCCAGCTTGCAATCAATCGAAGGATATGTGTTGCGTATTCTAATAAGGATCATTTGGTATGTTTTTTTTTTCATATATATTAATTCGTTTATTTTAAATTATATTTTCTCAAAAAAATTAATTCTATTTTCAATTATATATTTTACTCTCCTGTTATTTATATTTTGTTCGAAATTATAATATTTACGTTTCATCGTCAAATATATGAACAAAAGTTTTCTTGCCCATTAAATAAACTTTTTGTCCAAAAATATTCTACGATCAATAAATTGGTCAGTATTTTTTATGTTTTTAGTTTACTTTTTATTTCGTATGCACTATATTAAAATATTTTTCTCATATATATTTTTGGTGTAATGCGTTAATTTTATAAAATATCTAAGCAAGATATATATATATATATATATATATATATATATATATATATATATATATATATATCAATATTAAAATTGATAATTCTGTAACAGCCTATTTCGAACACTTTCTCCAAATTTTTCGAAGATGCACTCCCTGTCTATTTCGATCTACGAAATTGGCGTGGAGATTCATGGCCAGTTGAAATGAACAGGATTAACGAGAATGTTGAATTTGGAGTCGGTTTGGAACAGGTTGGATTATGTTCCGCCCGGTGTCGGAGAAGCATATTATTTGTCAATAATGCTTACATCATTTTCGAGGAGCAGTTTGTCACGAAGATATACGTACCATTAACAACATTATCTACTCAACTTTCAAGGCTGCATGTTATTTTTTGGGACTGTTGGATGATGATAGAGAATACGTTAACGGTATTGTCGAAGCAATTTACTGGGGTTTACCGTCATTCCTAAGAAAACTCTTCGCATCATTGTTAATGTCTTCGAGTGTTTCAAGACCATAATATGTATGGGAAAAGACATTGCATCTACTTGCAGATGACATCTTGCGAAGACAACGTAGAATTATGGGTATAGAAGGTAATTAGTCTTTAGTTTAATGAACTACTTTTTTATAAATTTAAGATGTTCTTATTTTTTATGATATTTAATTATCTACTAATACAATTAACTTATGTACTCAAATCTTGATAATTCTTTATTACTTTGTTAATGTCTTCAACTAAGTGATGATATGTTAAAAACTATACCCTGATTGAATTGGAATTTTTTTTCCAAAGTAATGGAAAACCGCTAAGGAATTTATGCGATATGCCTTTACCCAATGACTCTACATTGACTGGTGAACCAAACATTTATGCATCCCTTTTTAAAATATTTAATAAAACACGTAAGTTTGCTCGCAAGAGTACGAGGAACTTGTAGGATGATGAGTTTGGCTCGAGTCGATTCTCTCGAGGACAACTGTTCGGTCTTATTGGATATTTCTCTTCAATTCTCAAGCAAATAAATTATACATACAACTTGGGTTTTTTTTTGAAGAATTTGAATTAACCATTATAAACTAAGCTATATTAAGGCTAAATCTAATTAAACTAATTATCTTGAATTAAATTACCAACTAAATTAACTAAATTAATTAAACTAAATAAGCAACTGAAAATTAAACTAATGATTAACTAATTAAATTTTAAATTAACTAAACTAGATTAATTAACTAATTAATTAACTAAATATTTCAAAAACTAACTAATTATAAGACTAATTTAATAAAACAGAATCAGATTTTCAAAAACTAAATTATTAACTAAAGCATTCAATCAGAACTCGGCAATTAAAACTAACAAACTAACAACTAATATTTCACCGCTAACGGTTACTAAGAACTAATCGCTAACGGTTACTGCTAAAGGTTACTGTAACCTTTAACTGTAACTGTTAACAAAATCTAAAACTAAACCAAACTATATCTTGCATGCATGAACTAGTATTCAACTAACAGAACATCACAAATCCAAGCATATAGCATAAAAACTAAATATAAACTGAAACTAATAAACTAAATACGATCAACGAATCCAAACAAAATACGTACGTAAACTAAATAATAATCGAATACTTGAAACTAAAGATTTAAAACTACAAAACTAATTAAAGGTTTAAGAGTACTTATTTAATCTACTGGAAATTGAAAGTACTTCGGCTATTCCGAAGAGTAACGCTGCAAATCGATCGAGAAACGGATGAACGGCGTTGAACGGGCTCCGGAACTCGTCTTCGTCGAATCTTCAATTTCCTCGTCGATCTCTACGTTTCTGGTGTTTTAATCTGACTCCAAACCCTAGGATTATGTTTATGGTAAGTATTTAGGGTTACAAGCCTCGCACACACTAATACACGGATTAAAGATGGTATTTATAGGATTTTTTCCACGAACTGGGCCAAAAAATCTGTTCTGCTGCTTCCTGGGCCCGCTAACGGTTATAGTAACCGTTAACTATTTTTATTTTGCATTTCGGGCTGTATACAACGGTTGTAAGGAAACCGTTCTGAAAAGTTACTGTTAGCTCTGAATTCAGCATTCTAATCGTTAACATCGGTTCTCAGCAACCGTTAAGGGTTAGCGGTAACAGCTAACGGTTGGAGTGACCGCTAAGTGTAACCGTTAGCTTCAACGACAACGGTTCCATCAGCATAACCCTTCTGGAAAGTGTGGCAGCTTCAATTTCTTGCTACTTTTTCACCGGAGAGATCGATCTTTGATTCATGATCATCATACTTCATCTTTCACGTGCTGAACTCTTTCGGTTACTTAGCTATAAAGTGAAAAACAATCAAATAATCACTTATTTGCATTAATTACGATCAAAATACGGTAAAATAAGCTGGAACTATAAAAACACGAAATTACGCTTAAATCATCCAACTTATACCAAAAACAAATAGAAAAACGAACTAAAATACGAATAAAATTAGGACAAATCCACGTTAATAAACCGACGGAAATAACAAACTTATCTAGTAAGAACTTAATTTTGATAGATGTCTTTTGGAAGTCGAACATCATAAATTATGCTCATCACTAACAGATGAACAGATGACAATCTATTCATAAATTCTAAGTGCGGCGACAAAAGACAAGGGTGGTGTTTTCTTTGTATACAGTTATGGGGGTACAAGCAAAACCTTCATTTGGCGAACATTATCTGCGGCTTACGCTCAAAAGGTGAAATTGTTCTCAATGTTGCTTTGAGTGGTGTTGCCGCACTTTTGCTTCTAGCTGGTAGAACTGCACACTTCTGATTTGGAATACCTTAACCATAACCGAAGTCTCAATGTGTACAATAACACCTGGAACAGAATTAGCTGCTCTTCTTGATCGGGCAAAACTAATCATTTGGGATGAAGCACCGATGATGAGTAGATTATGTATTGAAGCTTTGCATAAAAGTTTGAAGCATATTGCACCCGAAGAAAGAAAGAAACTACCATTTACCGGTAAGGTTATAGTTTTAGGTGGAGACTTTCATCAGATTCTTTCTGTTGTGCCAAAGGTTAGTCGGGAATATATTGCGTATGACAGTATATGTTCATCTAGATTATGGGAACATTGTAAGATTCTTCGATTGACAAAAAATATGAGGTTAACCGTCAGACAGTCAATGTCAAGATCTGTTGAATGTGAAATTCGCGATTTCTCCGACTGGATACTCAAAATTGGTGATGGCAAAATTGGTACAGAAGCTGATGGTCAAAATTTAATTGATATACCTGACGATATACTTCTTCAAACTTCAGGCGATCATGTTGCTGCTATTGTTGAGAGCACTTATCCATCTCTTTTACAAAACTTTGGCCATCACTTATTATTCGAAAAAAGAGCTATTCTTGCACCAACTAATAGTATTGTTGAGACAGTGAATGAATACGTGATGTCGATTCTTCCAGATGATGAACATATGTAAATGGAGAAGTTCAGCATCAAGTGTACTCGACAGATTTTCTAAACACGATAAAGTGCTCCAAAATCCTCAATCATATTCTGAAGTTAAAAGTTTGAGTTCCTTTATATTGATTAGAAACATGGATCAAGTTCCAGGGTTGTGCAATGGTACTAGATTAGTTGTTATGCAACTTGGAGATCGCATTATTGAAGCAAAGATTTTGTCAGGAACTAATGTTGGTATAAAGGTTTACATTACACGAATGGCATTGACCCCTTCGGATAGTAGGGTCCCTTTCAAATTTCAAATGAGACAGTTTCCCCTCATTGTTTGTTTCGCAATGACTATTAACAAGAGTCAGAGTCAAACTCTTTCTAATGTGGGTTTGTATTTGCCAAGATCAGTTTCTAGCTACGGTCAACTCTACGTAAGATTAAAAATTCTAAATTGTGACGACGATAATAATATTGTTAATAAGACTACAAATATTATTTACAAGGAGGTTTTTCAGAATTTCAAGTGAACGATTTTAAAAAGTTGTATTATTGAATATGATTTAATATAAAGAACAAGTACCCGTTACCTCGAATCGAAGACTTATTCTATCAATTAAAAGGAGCGAGCATTTTCTCCAAGATCGACTTAAGGTCGGGGTATCATCAGTTGAAGATCAAAGAGAGTGACATTCCGAAGACTGCTTTCAGAACGAGATATGGACACTACGAGTTCGTGGTGATGCCTTTTGGGCTAAGCAATGCTCCAGCAGTGTTCATGGATTTGATGAATAGGGTTTTCCACCCCTACTTGGATAAGTTCGTCATAGTTTTCATCGACGACATCTTGATTTATTCGAAGAATCGAGAAGAGCATGAAGAACACTTACAAATAGTGTTGGGAACACTTAGTGAGGAGAAGTTGTATGCGAAGTTTAGTAAGTGTGAGTTTTGGATGGACCGAGTAGTGTTCCTTGGTCATATCGTCACTGCTCAAGGGATAGAAGTGGATCCATCTAAGGTTGAATCTATTAATAGATGGGCCACCCCCACGAATGCGAGTGAAGTTCGCAGTTTTCTGGGTCTAACAGGCTACTATCGAAGGTTTATCGAAGGATTTTAAGATAGCCGTGCCGATGACTCGACTTACGAGAAAAGGGGAGAAGTTTGTTTGGAGCTTGAAGTGCGAGGAGAGTTTCCAAGAACTGAAGAAAAAGCTCACTTCCGCACCCGTCTTGARAATACCCGACCRAGCGAAGGACTTCGTTATTTATAGCGATGCGTCGAAACAGGATTTAGGTTGTGTCTTGATGCAACATGGGAAAGTAGTGGCTTATGCCTCACGACAACTCAAAACCCATGAGACGAACTACCCTACGCATGATTTAGAACTTGCAGCTGTAGTTCATGCTTTGAAGATCTGGAGACACTACTTGTATGGAGGCAAGTGTGAGATCTTTACCGACCATAAGAGCTTGAAGTATTTGTTCACTCAGAAGGAGTTGAATATGCGTCAAAGAAGATCGTTGGAATTGGTGAAGGACTACGACTGTACCATTAGCTACCATCCAGGGAAGGCGAATGTGGTAGCTGATGCTTTGAGTCGTAAAGGAGGATTGATGAGTTTACTGTCTGTACAAGATAAGTTGGTTGAGGAGTTCGCCAAGATGAAGATCGAAATGGTGATACCTCCAAAGAACACGAAGGGGATCTTAGCATCCTTAGTGGTGCAATCAACTTTGAAAGAAAGGATCAAGGAAATTCAAACCCAGGATGGTTTCATAAGCAAGATGAAGGAGAAAGTGTGGAAGGGAACCATCAAAGGTTTCGTTGTAACAGACGATGGAGTGTTGTTTTACGAAGGAAGAATTTGTGTTCCAAAAGACGAGGATCTAAAGAAAGAAAATCTGGAAGAAGCCCATTGCACTCCTTACACTGCACATCCTGGTGGTACCAAGATGTATAAGGACTTGAAGACAGTGTTTTGGTGGAGGAGCATGAAGAGAGACATTGCCACTTTTGTGGTAAAGTGTCTAGTTTGTCAGCGAGTTAAGGCTGAACACCAATGATCGTCAGGTTTGCTAAGACCACTAGAGATTCCGGAATGGAAGTGGGAGCATATCTCGATGGATTTCGTAGTAGGTTTACCGCCATCGAAGAGAGGTAACAAGGCGGTGTGGGTGATAGTAGATCGTTTAACCAAGTTGGCCCACTTTTTACCGGTCAAGATGACATTCAACATGGAACAATATGCCCAAATCTACATTCGAGAAATTGTTAAGTTGCATGGAGTACCGGTCTCGATTGTGTCAGATAGAGATACGAGGTTCACTTCGAACTTTTGGAAGAGTTTGCAAAATGCTTTGGGCACTAAACTGAAGTTCAGCACAGCTTATCACCCACAAACAGACGGTCAAACTGAAAGGACTAACCGAATCATGGAGGATATGTTGAGGACCTGCATACTCGACTTGGGAAGTCAGTGGGAAGCTTTACTACCATTGGTGGAATTCGCTTACAATAACAGTTATCAATCTACTATTGGCATGGCTCCCTACGAGGCTCTGTACGGGAGAAAGTGTAGATCTCCTCTTTATTGGGACGAAGTAGGTGAGAGAAATATTTTGGGCCCCGAACTAGTACAAGAGATGGTTAAACACATTGCCACGATCCGAGATCGAATTAAAACTGCGCAGGATCGGCAGAAATCTTATGCGGACCGTCGAAAAAAGGATCTAAATTTTGAAGTGGGCGATAAAGTGTTTCTGAAGGTAGCACCAATCCGAGGTGTAGTGAGATTTGGTCAGAAGGGGAAGTTGAAACCAAGATTCATAGGGCCGTTTGAAATTCTCAAGAGAATCGGAGAGTTGGCCTACGAGCTTGCGCTACCACCAAGTTTATCGAGCATTCATAACGTCTTCCATGTYTCGATGTTAAGAAAGTATGTCTACGATTCGCACCACATTGTGAGCTACGAAGAGTTGGAGGTTAATAAGGATTTAACTTATGAAGAAGCTCCGGAAGCGATTCTGGATCGCAAGATACATCGGTTGAGGAACTAGGAAATAGCTTTGATCAAGGTGCAATGGAGACGTCATGGGATGAATGAGGCCACTTGGGAACAAAAGGAGGAGTTCAAGTCGAAGTACCCAAATTTCGGCATTCCGGGTAAGTGCAGAATTTTGAGGACAAAATTTTTTTAAGGAGGGTAGGTTGTAACACCCATGCGTCAAATTCACATTTTCATATTTTTATTTTTATTTATCATTTTGCATTAGAAATATGATCCTAGTCCCAAGCTCGTCGCCACAAACGAAGTTTCTATTTTAAAATTTAAAGAATCTAAGAATTCTATTTAAACGAATTTATAGTTCGTTTTCAAATAAAATTGTATTAAAAACTTTTAAGAAACAATTATAATTACTTTATTTATTTATTTACTTAAATTATATTTTACAACTTTTAAGAAATTATTATAATTATTAAAATTTATTCATTTATTTAAATTAATCTATTGAATCGTCTATGTAATTATTCAATTACTATTGGGTCGACTATGAAGTCATTCGATTAATCCATTAGGTCGTTTTAATCATTTTCGGTTACCGGACTTTAAAATCAAGACCCAATGTCATAAATTAGGCCCAATCCCATGAAAACCTAACCCTAAACCTTCCAAAAATAAGAGTATATAAAGGAAAATCCAAAGCACACCCAATCCCCATATTTCTACTATTCGGCCACAAGAAATCTGGTAAGCATGGTTCTTGGTTTTTCTAAAATTTTCAAAAAAAAKAAGCAAACAACAAACTTCATCAAGATTTACCATTCCGGCCAAATTTTTCTCCCAGCCGTCAGTTTCCCCAAACTAATTCATCACCACAGTTCCAGCCCATCATAGTCATGGCTACCAAAATTCTCAAACCAAAACCACCCAAGCCATGACAGCATCCAACCACGGCCATGTCGCCAACACCACCGGAGGCCCCAACACCACCGTCCGAAACCCGCAACCAAAACCTCCACCACCGTCGCCAACCCAAACTGCCAAGACCCGAAATCCAAAGCCCGACTCAGCCACACAACAACCCAGCAGCCCCCACGTCGAACCATCCAATGCCACTGACCCACGGCCGAGTCGCTGCCGCCGTTCGACAGCCACCATTTTCGCAAACCCATCGCCGAGCCACAAACTGTCGTTGATGGTTGCAGTCACCACCACAAACCCACCATACCACCAACTTCCCGAGCTACCGCGAGCCGCCACCTTCATGATTGACATCATCTTCGGGACTCCGCTACAGGTTGCGGTCAGTTCCGCCCCGCCGGAGACGTCAAATCGGGAAGCCATCGCGGCCATGGGGAGGAAGACCACCGCCCTATTTGTCAGCCGCCGCCATGGAATGGTCAAAGGCGAAGGTAGTTTCGCCGGAAAACTCACACAACCACCACCGCGTAGAGACCACTGTCGATTTTCGAAAGGAATGAGAAGGCCTCCGCGGTTTGGATCGAGCGCCGCTACCCACACAGTCGCCGGTTTCCGCTGCCGAATTGTCCAGTCGCAAATCGAAGGAGATGGGCCGATCGATTCTGAAATCTGAGGAAGGAGAAGGCTCCTCCCGACTGGATCTGAGCCCAGCTGAGCCGTCTCGCAGGGGTCCCACGACCGCCATTGCTGTTGTCGTTCGCCGAGGGGAGGGGCGCCGCTTGCCGATTGCAAAAATTGTTAATGCCGATTTCTTAGTCTGGAAAAGAAGGAAAAGTGACGGGATTTAGGAGGATTAAGGGCTGATAACCCCTTTTATAATCCAAACTTTTCCAAAAATTACAACTTGACCCCCCAACTTCCTAACCCTTTTCAATTGAACCCCTGAACTTTGCCATTCCTTCGATTGAGCCCCCAGTTCACTAGAAACCTCGRATTGACCCCAGTAACTTTATTCCATATTCAATTGACCCCACAAGTTTTCAATTCATTCGATTGAGCCACCTATTTATCCAAAACCCCAATTGAACCCTCAATTGATCCAAAACCTCAATTTCGACTCTCCAACTCTTGAAAATATCGATCCAACCGAATAAAACTTAATAAATTTCAAGTGAGTCCATTATTATTTATTTTTAAAATTATATTGTGTATTTTAAATAAATAATAAATATATTATATATTAATATTTTAAAATTTATTTAATTAAATATATACTAATTAAGTATATTTTTAAAATGATTAGGTGACGAGGAAATCGGGACATAGGAATCAACCACGTGCATTCAATCGACTTATTTCACTACTTTATTTCGAGGTAGGGACCACCGACTTGTCTTATGTTAAATTCTATGTGCTCAAATCTATGTGCAATGTTTATCATGAAATTCTATGTTTATAAAATAATATAGCCGTGGACCGCAAAAGTTGTCCGTGACCGGGGAAAAGGGTCATTGGGTTTATCCCAGCGTGCTATATCCAATGATTAAAACCAGGGGCCTTAAGTGCCTATGACCGGGGAAAAGGGTTATCGGGGAAGCCTATGACCGGGGAAAAGGGTTGTAGGGGAAACCCGCCGCGTTTTAGCTGCAGTCAACTGTCTTCCAAAGTAAAATTATGAATTCTATGGTTWATTGTGCTATTTCTGAGTTTGTATAATTTTGCATGAGGTATGTCGGTGTAACTATTGAGTACGTTGAACTCATCCCAAATCAACGATGTTTTTCTTTCAGGTACAAACGAGAATATCGAGTGAATGAGAAACGAGGAAGGAATAGAGATACTCGTTATCCGTTTTGTTTTTGTATGTTTTTGAAAGATTGTGGAACTAGAGTACTTTAGCTATCGTTTTCCACTGATAGCAATTTGTTTTTATTGTTTTAAATATTCCGCTGCGTAAACTTGATCATTTTTAAATTATGAATTTTTATAATGTTATTGTTATGAAACTCGACATTTATTTGTGAAATGTAAATCTAAATCGAGGCGGTACATGAACTAATTTAATATAATTTATTCATGTGTTGTAGGTAAGGACACGAATATTATAATTTGAGTTGTAGGTCTGAAAACGACTTTAGTAGCATCCAACGGATGGATATGGATGGCAAAATAATTATTACATTTAATATATGGGTATGGCTATGTAATTTCCAAGCAGCTTCCTAAAAAATTTACTCTATAAAAAAGACATGTCCAAGAGAGTAAAAGCATAGCCTGTGAACTTCTCGCTGTTTCCAACTTTGCTGATCAACATTTTGTGGATCTCAAAGAAAAAAAAAAGAAAGAAAGAAAGAAAAATGAAAAAAAGGATAAGGAACACAAAAACACATAGTGAGATGAAGAATGCAAGGTAGGAAAGTGGTACTCTCAGTCCTTCCTATATATAGTATATAATATTGTTGGGATGGGTGGACTCGATCGGGAAGACTAGCTTGGCTAGGAGAGTGTATATATCGGAGATTATTATTTGCTCATCACCGAATAATACTTTCCTAGCTAAAGTAGTCTTCCCGAAGTTTTAATACACTAATTCCCATACTCTTTTATTTATTTTCACCAGTTTTAATACCAATTAGAGTTCACGGAGCATCTTAATATGAATTTGCATTCCATTTTCGTTTTGAATTGTTTTTTTATTCTAAAATCTTTTACTCTGCTTATACATGTATACCTTATGAATCAGATCCACTCAAGATGGTCAACAAAAGTCTAACTCTGAGTCTTGATTTCGTGTTATTGCTTAGTAATTTCTCAGGTTATGTTTTCAAACTTTACGAGTCTCTTGGTCTTTCCATGATCTGGGATCTCGTAATTTGACTGCATCGACTTAATGTATCTTGAGATAACATGTTCTTTGTAAATGGTGCTCAGCTATTCTTCTATTATGAGCTGCGGGATCTTTTACTATTTACAAATAGTTCTTTTTATTTTATTTTGTGAAAGTGCCATTGTATACGGGCTCTCACCTTTAGTGGTGCGCATTTCAAGAAATGGTGGGCGATGCAATCCAAGATCAAATTAACAATATTCACATAATCAAAGATTCAAACTTTTTTTAATGGATTCAATGTTCTTAGATCTTGGTAAATGCTACTATTTTTTCAAATAAATATCCTAAAAAGAATTTATAAGTCTCAATTTGAAAGGTTGAGAGTGTAAAAGAATTATGATATCCCAGAAAATATTTGATATTTATTCGAAAACCTAGTTCAATTGTCTGGTGAATATCCAGTCTCATTTAAGTATATATCAGGTATGGGTAAAAGTAATTTTAGAGCTAAAAGAAGGTGAATGTTACATATGTGCTTGATGCAATTGTGACAAAAAAAATGTAAATCTGTTGGTTTCGTCTTTAAATATTGAGAAGATAAAAGAGCATTTATCAAAGATGGTTTGAGTAACGAGTTTTTGGATCATAATATTCAATAGATTTTTGAGACACATCCTAGTGGATACGTGTATCGTGAGCTTGTGATTATGTGAGTTCAATATAAAGATGAACGAAAATATTATAGTCTCAAAAAACTTATTTAAAAGGATCTCGTTTGTGAACCTAGTATATCGAAATAGTAAAATGATACAAATTAATGATTATATTATCATGTAAATATAAGCATTTTTCGGTTACGGAGTGAGATTATTAGGGAATTCAAAAGGACGTATACATCATTAAAACTACAAAGTTAAAGGAGGATTTTAGTTAGAGCATAAAGACGTGCACAACATTTATACCAACTAATTCATGTTGATATTTATTGAAAATGTTAACATAAAATAAAACAGATAAAGAACAAGAACACGGTATAAAAAATCACATGTACCATAATTCATACTAAAGGTTAATATAATAAGTACGATAATCAGAATAATGTGATTATCATCATTATTCGTTCAAACATTTTGAAAATTTTAATTTTGATAATTTATGAGAGAATATGAGATAATTGTTGAATAAAATGTGAGTGATGTTTTAGAAAGAAAATTATTAGCTGTTTCTGGTCTTTTGAATAGATGAAAGGAGTGAAAATGATTTGTAAATTTTCGCTTACACGGATAGTATGTAGTGATAAGTTTTAATTTCCACAAAATCTTAAACTAAAATATAAGTTTGGTAAGTAGCTCATAAATTGTGTTGACATTTTTAATATATTTATCTCGTTGATCTAGAAAATTGAGCAAACGTTAAAAAAAATTATCAATATTTAACAAGCATATAGCTTTGTTATAAAAGTTACACTCTGCCCGGAAGGAAGATGTAACATCCCAATAGTTATTTATTTATTTTATTATTTTATATTAACAAAATTCAAATTATTTTTATATTAATCATTTACATTTCTTTTTGATATTTTTAAGAATTTCTTTAATCCAAACCCTTTACCGTGTCCGTACCATTCCTCCTAGGTACTATACATCCTATCTCCCTGCATTTACATCCCTTAGATCTTATCATTATCTATAACCACTTTAGATCTAAAAGTTCTAATTAAATGGGGAATGGTGAACCGTAGAAGTCCCCTGTAATTTAATCAAGGATTTACCGGACTGTGCTCCATTGATTTCTCAAAACATAAGGTATTATTTCAACTCTAATTTTTCCATTGTCAATTCAGTTTTGTATCATCGTTAGCATGTGTTAAACACACGGTCACCACTTGAATTATTCGGCAAACTTGAGCCTTGAGCCTTGAGCCGGGAAACTTGAATTATTCACCAAGCCTTGAGCCGGAACGCAGCGGGACCAGAGAACCCAAACTTGATACGCAAACTCAGACAACCAACCCAATACCAGAAACTAGATAAGCTAAACTTTTCAAACCCAGAAAACATTGAGGCCCGGTAGCCTGAGTCAACCGAGTTAAGCTGAGCCAAGCCTGTTGCAGCCGAGTCAACCCGACAGAATTTTCAGTCTAACCGGACTCAACTTGAGACCGAGAATCCGCAGTTTCACTCACCTTAACCGGAAACGGCTGGGCCCCGTAACCCATCGAACCAAAGCCAGCCAATCAAACTCGTCGCTTCCTGTTCAGGTACGGCCGTACGCAGCGACAGAGTGAGCGTGCGTTGTTTCGAGTGTGGGTCAGAGAGGGTGGCAGGCGAGATGCATCGACCAACCCTTTTCGTGGTTTGTCTTTGAGTTTTAGAAATTGGGATTTTCGAATTGAGAGTTTGATTTTTCCGAAGTTGGGCATGGTTTTCAAAGAAAGGTTTGGGATTTCTATTTAATTGTGCTGCCGTTGGTTTGTTTTTTTGTGGGTTGTGCTGTGAAAGCTTTTTGAGAACAGGGAGAGATGGAGTCAGCGAGAGGGAGACAAAGATTGAGGTGATGTGTGTTTGTGGAGGTGCAGCATGTTAGGAGTGGGTGACGTGTGGGTGAGTGGTTAATGTGTTGGTTTTTAAGGGAAGTAGATTTGGGCTTGGGCTTGCATGTATTGGGCTGGGATAAATTTATTAAGGAAAATAGGTTTTATTTCAATTCAGCCAGTAGCCCAGTCACATTATTTTTTCCTATTTTGTTTAATGTTACATTTTTTCTTTTAAATTGGTTTCTAAACAATTATTCTGACGTTTAGGAAATAAGGATTTCGAGGGCTAGGAACGTTTCACGTGTCGCATTCAAGTCAAGTTATTTTCTGCATAAACGAGGTGGGAATATTTAACTCAAAATCTTTTTAAATTCAAGTTCATATTAATTGCTCGATATGTTATAGTTTATGGTAATTACATGACAATTATACAATTATGGCATTCGGGCAAATGTCTATGTATACATAGAGTCGCGCGACAGCACAGAACAATTATTGGTCAGGGAGCTTAATGGGTCCGGGGTCTACGGATCCTTGGGATGGCCCACCGTACTGCACAGAACAATTATTTCCATGTCTTACTATGATACTATGTTATATTGAGAAATTAACTATGAACGGTATCTCCACTGAGTCGTTGTGTACTCATCCTTTTTCATCAAACATTCTTTAGGTGAAGTGAAGCGCAGCGTAAGCGTGGTGGTGACGACGATAATAAAACATGATTTAAAGCTTATATGTTTCTATGTTCAAAACTTGATCAAATAGTCGTATTTTATACATGTTGGATTTATTCGAGCGCTATTTACAAAATGCCATACATTATTATTATTTTATTATTATTATTATTATTATTATTTTCAAGTGGTATTATATGTATTTATTTTCTTAAAAGTGATATAATTTCATACAAATTATTTATCATAATTTATTTATCTTAAAAATTAATCAAATGTATTTATTTAAGTAACGTCCCCCATATTACTTTTATTAATTGCTTCCGCTTGTGTTTCTCGCTATGAAAAACTGGGGCGTTACAGAAGATGAGAGTATTGCTGTTGTTCACGATTAATGAGAATTTATTACTAGCAAAAATTGGGAATGAATTTCTAATAATTCTAGAATGTATGAGGATGATATATATGAGTCCACTCTCTCTCCATGTGCGCTACTAGATTTTATGAATCCACTAGATTGTCACATGAGTATAAGTCTCGTAATTGGAAGTTTATGAGGTGATTAGCTCTCAGTATGAGCACATTTTTCAAAACAAATGATAAAGTTAGTAAGATATCCCAATAACTTGAATAAATCATGAAATAATCGGATATGCACATATGAGTGAGATATGAATTGATAAACTATTAAAAGTCCTTCAGTTCATTGTCAATATAGAGAACAAAGTGCAAAATAATATGCACTCCTTTATTGAAATTAAATGTTTATAATATTCAAGTTGTATGAGCTTGGTTTCAGATTCTTTTCAGCACGAGGGGGAGTATTGATAGTTGAAAATATTTTATACAGAATGTTATATCCTCAAAATCAAAGTACGAGCTTGGAAGATAAGAGATACAAGAAAGATTGATAAT
Source organism: Phtheirospermum japonicum (assembly GCA_014905375.1). Taxonomy (NCBI): domain Eukaryota; kingdom Viridiplantae; phylum Streptophyta; class Magnoliopsida; order Lamiales; family Orobanchaceae; genus Phtheirospermum; species Phtheirospermum japonicum. The sequence continues at coordinate 911,560 of BMAC01000028.1, read as the reverse complement.
GATCTTATATACCAACTACACCTGCTTCGATGAATCAAACAACGCCGTAAGCGTTTAATATTTCTCCAAATATAAATATCAAATGGATGGTATAGGAGGCAATTGTGTATAAATCCTCGATGAAGATTGGTTACGAGATATTTCGGTAAATTATTTCGTTTTGGGGAATGATATGAAGTTTAAAAGTGTCGACACACTATAAAACAATAGCGCTATGAATGATTATTGACAATGAGGATATTTAGACTTGTTGAAAAATATCGATTTTGATGTATATATGCCCTTTATAATAAAAATAGTAATATGTGAGGTTGATAAATAATGACACTGGCACTCCGAAAGAGGTTTCGATTATATTGCTCTTAAAACAATGGTATTGTTGTGAAATAAACTAATAAGTTGTACTATTTTTCTTAGTTGTGGTTTTTATCCCAAATGATTATTTCAAACAAGGTTTTTAACGAGGCAGCTTGGTCACAACTAATATAAATTTACACAAGAGATCGTTACATGTATTTCGATGAAATAAAGATATGAGTTTGAATGTATCAAAGCTCTGAATATGCTACATTACTATCTTATGCGATAAATACGAGATATTTGAAAATCTTTATTCACGAGAAACTAAAAAGAAGAGTATCGTCTAATCTATATGATATACTCGTACAAATTCCGAAAGGATTTCGAGATGCTCGAAGAATACTTATAAAATACGCGATACACTCTTTTTTCCTTGGCTGAGGTTTTGTCTCACTGAGTTTTCCTAGCAAGGTTTTTAACGAGATAACTTAAAGGCGTGTATTAAGATGGATAATGTACTATTTTTCCTGCATTAGGATTTTTTCCCACTGGGTTTCTCCTAATAAGATTTTAACGAGACATATTTATGATATAATGAGGACTAAAGATGAAATTAGTATAGTTTCTCAAAGATATGAAATAAGATAGAGTAGTTGTACTCTTTTTCCTTCGATCAAGTTTTTTCCACATGGTTTCTTTACAAGGTTTTAATGAGACAACACATGAATACTCCTACAAGAATGACCAATATGAGGGGGAGCGACTTTACGCTTAAACATTGCCCAAGTTTTGTCTCACGGGGTTTTCCTAATAACGTCATGGTACAACATTATATTATCGACACAATATCTACTACAAACAGTTTTTGAAAGTTCTTTACCCATTGAATATTTCTTCAACTGGTCACAAGACATTTATGTAAATAGTCATTCAAGCGGGAGTGTTATAAATACACAACCACTTTACTATGCATGCATAGTAAATGTATTTATTACTTATAGTGTGAATGTTTGTTTTGCCCCTTATGAGATTATGTAATTACTATTGTACCGTAAATAGGGTTTCAGTTATAATGAAAATCATACTTAAGAATTCATACTCTATATACTTTCTTTATTTTCTCTTTAGTTTATAACAGAAAGTCTATAGAGTATGAATTCTCAGGTATATTCTCATTATAACTGAATCCCTATTTATAGGAAAACTTCCAATAGTACAAACGTAACTATACTCATAAGGAGCAGAATAATCATTCACACTATCAATAGAAATACATTTACTATGCAAGAATAGTAAAGTAGGTTTGAAATTTATAACAATTGGTTCATTATATGACCAAAGTGTTGCCCATATTTTTAATACTACTAGGTTGTCATGGTAGACTTTTAATCAGTTTGTGTTCTTTACCAGCCAGAGTTCAAATGTTGCATTATCTCTAGCTGTCATATAAACTATTAGAAGATTATTTTGACAATAAAGAAAAAAAAATCCACAATGGGTCTATAAGAAACACTTTCTTCACATAATTTGGTGAAATGAATATTATACCACTAATTTAAAAATAACATCAAGACTTACCTCACCCTCGAATATTTATAATTTTTATAACTTTACCCGATTTGTCTTATGCCTTATAATGACATCAAAGATTCAAAATTATGAAGAACTTTATTTTTAAAAATGTGTCCAAATGAGTGTTCAATAGGTATTTATTTTAGAAGATATTTTTATATTTTGGAGATATACAAGTTAGAACATCAAGAGAAAATAACATATTGGGAAAATCGATATGTTGAACAAATTCTTCCAGGAGTCAATAGGAAAATCTTGAGACAATGGAAAAAATAAAAGGCGTATCACTTAAGTTACATTTGGGTAAATAAAATGCTAAAAATGGATTTGATTGATAAGGGGCTTCTATTCACCAACGCAGACTAAAAGTGTATCACTTTAGTTACATTTGGGTAAATCAAATGCTAAAAATGGATTTGATGAATCATGGGGACGCATCTCATGGATTCCATCAATAGAACCAATTATGGCGAAGTGATATCAAAAAATTATGTTAAAAACTTCAACGAAAATCCCCTATAATGGTGAGATAAGAATGGCTCAAAGCCTCTTTGAAAGTGAAAGTCGAAAAAGAGAACAATCTTGTTAGATATAAGCCTATCATGATGAATCAAGAAAATCAAAAGTATACGTAACAAGTATTTAATAAACACATCGATCTTAAATTACTTGAAGTAGACGTTTATCCATATAGCAGTCCGGGGTTTTAGTCCGTAACCATGAAGAAATAAAAGAAGGAAAGCGATATTAGTTATTAATTAATAAAAATTAATAACATCTTGGATTTTTCTTGGTATTATGTCTCAAATGAAGAACATTTAGTGAATTGTATCACAATGTCAAAGTGTTTTTCAAGTTCGATTACAAACTTAGGTTTTACTAGATTGAGATGGAAGTAGGAAGTAAGAAGTTCACGATTTTTTCTACACCACATGGACATTATATCTGAAACGTTATGCTCATGGGCCTAAAAAATGCACCCAGATATATCAAAGAAAGATGGATTATCTTTTTAAAATTTATTTCAGGTTCATGTTCGTGTACATTGATGATATTCTCATCACATCAAATAACTTGAAGTATCATCTAAAACATTTAGAAACATTCGCAGATGTTTGCCGCAAGGAAGGATTAGTGTTTTCATAAAAGAAAGCAGTAATAACTACAAGAAAGATCGAGTTTCTTGGGATAGAAATTGATGAGTTTGAAATTATTCTACAAAATCATATTGTAGAAAAAATACAAGTGTTTCAAATTACAAGAACTTTAGAGATTGGATACACTTGAGAGTAACTTCAGAGATCTGATATTTATAAACAATCTAACACAATATAGGAAGGTTTTAGCTCGTTAGTATAAAAGAATGTTGATTTCAATTGGGTAAATAAACACCAAGAAGGGATTAGAGAGCTTGAGGAATCTTGTAAACAGCTTCCCCAAACTCTGGCAACTTCAAACAATGAGAATGAATTAGTCATATGCACAGATACCAGTGATTATTGGTGGGCAATTGTTCTTACGAAAGTGAAGCCAAAGGGATAAGTGTCACGTAGATATTACAGCAGACTATTTTCACATAGTGAATCAAAGCGATGACATATCAACAAGAAGAAGTTCTTTGCAGCTAGAAAGATGTTTAAGAAATAGCCTTTATTTATGATATATAAGAAGTTCTTAGGCCCATAATCCACATTTGGCCAGATGAGACATTTTGGAGTTGCATCTTATCAGTGCAACACCAGAACTAGTAAAGAAATGATTCAATGAATCTTTTCATTTTATCAAGCTTAGAAGATAGGATGTGAATGCCACATTATTAAGGCTGCCTCACTAGAAGACGCACCGGTAATAATAAAAGCAATTTCAGAAGATGATTCTTCTACACGACGAGCATGAGGACTTTGAGTTTGTCTAAACGAAATAGATAAAGTATCCATTTAAGTTCTTTCAAAATTCATTAAACAGATCATTCCTCCTAAATTCAATGATAGGAGCAACTGCAAGTTTTGTAAAAAAAAAATTTCGAAACAAAGAGAAGAGTCCTATGGGAAAAATATTATTGTAAGCAAAGAAATATATAAGAAATTTTGTAACATGGCGCATGTCGGATGATAGATTGGCCTGATTTGTCTAGCATGCCCAGACTAGAAGGAACCCGAGTGTGGGAAAGACTTTCGACCCAAATAGGACCTTGATTTGTACATATTTGTGTCTGGTTTTGTATGTTTCCATGTCTTGTCTCGTGTACTTTAGTCGAGTTTTAGTCGTATTTTATCTCGTTTTTCCTTATTTAACGTCTTTGTAGCTTTTGTCGTCTTTTTAGTACTTTTCATATTTCTCTCTTAGTTTTTGTATATTTTTATGTTATTTTGTTTTTCTTTGTTTTAGGGTAGTCGATCAAGTCTAAGTGTATTCCCGAGACTCACAACTAGCTCGATTTGATGAAAACAAAACTCGGACCCACAAAGCACAGCCATCGATCAACGCACCATCGATGCACAATCAACGTGCCATCGACGGGGCTATTTTCTAGGATCGGTGGTTAGACCATTTTTGGCCATTTTTTGGGCAAAAAAACTATTTTGCCCACACTTTCACCCCTATTAATATAACCCTTTTTCTTAAAAATCAGAGCTCTTAAACCCCCCTAGAACTTGAATGCCCAAGAGTTCTAATTTTCTCTTCACTTTCTTCAATTTCCAAATTTTTAATTTTTAGTAGAATATGGATTCTTGAGCATTGCTTGGATATAGGACGTAGCTTAGTCTAAATTCTTGTATTTCTTATTTGAAGTATGAAACTCTACAATTTTAATCTTCAATTTCTTTTCTTCAATTATTCCAAGTTTGTGTTTGCTTTGATTATGTATTTTTGTGGGATTTGTGATTTTATTATTTTGGTAGTTCATTTATTTGCAATTTCTCATGATTTTAGGTGTTTGATTCTCAAAAATTCATATGATAATAATCATTGTTCTTAAAAGTTCGTTCTCTATTGTTGCTTTCTTCTAAACTTTTTTATTTAATCATGTTCATGTTTATTCTGAGTTTGTGTTATTGTATTACTTTATGATTGTTAGTTAGAATTCATGGGTCTAGAGCCTAGATGAGTTTAGAACCATCAATTAACATTGTTGAGTATTTAATTTACAAGTTGAGATTGACAACCCCAACTCGTAGATTAAGTGTCGATCAAATGTCAATTGATTGTGGAGACAATTTTAGAGCCTGAGACCCCATTTTATTAATCTTTTCAAAAATGTTGATTTCGTTTCTCAACATTTAAATTACCGTTTTAGATATTACAACTTTACAAATTTGACCACGTGTTTAGCGAAACTATTTTCTCATTCGTGAATCAAACACGAGAATTGCTAACGATTATTTAATTGTATGAAAACATGTTTAATCAACAAGGATTTTATGCCAATAAAATTTAAAAATTTCTTATTAAAAACTTAAATTTCTTTTTAGTGAGGAATTTAATTACATTCAAGTGTGTGTGTGTATTATGGATTATTTTTAAAATTCTAATTAGTTCCAAATATATTACAGATGACATTTATGTGATTGACAAATTATTTAATTGGTTTAATTACCTGCCAAAAGTCGAGTATAGATACTTACTATGAAATGTTAAGAATTAGCAAGAGAAATCATTCAATTGAAATCTTTTTTATTAGTGAAAATATGATTTGGTTATTAAGTTCTATAATTATAATTATGAGACTCATATAATTGTTTGACTGATTAAATAATAAAAGCAATTTAATCAAACTGGTTGTCAAAAAGGTCAAACAATACCAAAAGAATGTCAAGTCCCATGTCAATTAGGGAATTGGTTTGCGTATTAAGTTCTTTAATCATGATTGATATAATTTTTTTTATTAAAGCATTTACTTACATTCAAGCAAGTGTGTGTATAACGGTAAATCTCAATTAATTCTGTATATATTACGGATGACTTTTGAGTGATTGACAAATTGTTTAATTGGTTTAGTTACTTACCAAAAGTCGAGTTTAGACACTTTCTATAAAATATAAAGAATTAACGAAACAAATTCTACGCAAAATCAGTCAATTGAAATCTTTTTCTATCACAGATCAATGGGGATATGATTTAGTTATTAAGTACTACTAGTATTGTACCCATGCGTTGTACGATAATTTTTTTTATTTTATCTAAAATAATAATAATTGTTTTACATGTATTAGAATATTTAAATAAGTAATTGTATATATGTATACTTAAATTATCCCTCTGTGTGTGTGTGTGTGTATTTCGGTAAGAACCATCACTGGTTCTCACACCAAAGATGGTTTTACCATAACCGCTCCCTATATATAAATCATCTAAATATTATTTAAAGATTGAATAGTATTCAAAATGATATAACCTGATTCATAAAATGATTGTTATTAGACGAAATGTACTTTACAAATTATGAAAAATCTCCTTACACACAACATTTGTAGTTTTGTTACTATGTTTATTCTCATCATCGTAGATCAATATTTTTAAACCATTACGATTTGTCACCCTTGATATAGCAATGTATAACTAAACATGACTGAAAACTAGCTTCTTCAGGAAAAGTCCAATGTAAGAGAGAGATTGTCCTTGAATTTTATTGATCATCATAGCATATGACACAATGAGAGAAGATTGTCATCATTGGAACTTGAAAGGCAACTTCGAATTGAATGGTGTGACAGTCATTTTAGGGATTAATAACAATTCACCTGCATTACTTCCTTGAGAAATATCAGCCTATACAATATGGTCTTCAAGTTAACAACCAATATTACACAACACAAGGGAATGATCGATATTTCTCAACAATGTGAGTGGAATTCTAATTTTTAGTTTTAGCTCATAGTTCTGGAATCCATGACATTTAATGGTATTTAGAAACTCTGGTGAGTGGACGTCCTACAACATGTCAATATTAGAATCGGATTTGCATGCATTATTAGACCTAAGATATACTTTACACTCTCCATCATTTTATGACATCATATGTTTATTAATCAAATCGACGACATCAAGTGTTAGGGAAAGAATAGCACGATCCTCCAAATAAGCGAAGTATTCAGTAGTTTTTCCAAATTGTGGATACGTGCTCGCCACAATTGATGGAACATGGTCACCATCATCTTTCAATAATAAATAAACTGGATTTCAATTTGAACGATAACATCATTTGGTCCTCCAACTATCACATCTCCTATACTATTTGTCGAGTTGACAAAATTATCCAACTTGACACAGTTGGGATATGAATTGTGATTTTGCAGCACCACATTCCTTGTCTACTTTAAAATTATGTAATGAGTCCATAAATACGAAGATTTGATTAATGTGTGAACTATGTCTGGTCTAGTGCCTTTTGGAACAACCTGCAAAATTTGATGAAAGTCTCCATTAAGAATTATTATTTTGTTAACAAATGGAAGCTGCACTAGAATTATTTTACGATCTCATCACGTCTTTCAATGTTATGTTCAGAGTTTCAAAATAATGGATATGCATCATTGGAGTTTCATCCCAAATAATGATATGCGCATCCACCATTGATTTTGCAAGTGGAGTACCAGTAATGATCGAAATCTTGGTGGATATTAAAAGTAACCCTAAATCTAAAATGTCCAGTTCTTCCTTTCGAAAGAAGAAGAGAAGTTATGTCATTAGATATTACATTAAGAACAATTCTACTATTATATTTAACAGTTGTAGAAAGCGTCATCTGTATCTATAGATGAGAAATACATCACCCTTGTTTAAATGCACTGCATCCATGACTTTATCAATTTTGGCGGAATATAGTAAATTCGTATTAATGAAGACAAATCTAGTTTCCTAGGTGTCCATTATTTTATTTTTGAGTACTAAAAAAAGTTAACATAAGGCAAACTCAGTGCTTCCTGATTTTTCTTACTTGCCTTGAATTACGCTTCATTGCGTTCAACTGATTATTATCATTATACAATATATTATGCTCTTCTGAAAGTTGAAAACCCAAACACATGATAGGTGGAGTTTTATACTGAATTTCATAAACTAATATTCTCCACTCCGCTTCGCATGGAGAAATGTAGTGATAATCATAATATATGTTGATCTCATCAATCTTTTTATCCTCTACATCCCCACATTTGTTCTGATAGAATGTTATAATGAACCTATAGTTAGTTACATTTATTGACATATTTGAACAAATGCTTGATAGATCTAAATTAGTTACACTATCTAACATTTAAATGAGCTACACAATTCAGTAATAGATAAAAATTATGTGAAACGACCCTCTGGAGAACCGCTAGTAAATGTCGCGTGCAAGATCATGAGTAACAACACTTGAGCCATCTGTTTCACCTCATACCACAATTTTGAATATTCAATAATCGTATATGCATCAATTATGAATTATTGTGTGAGTCGTCGACTATATAGAATAGTGAGTACCTCTTTGTCTCTTTCATGCAATCAGTGAGAAAAAAACTTCATCTGCCTCACATATTGTTTACCCTCTGCTTTAAGTTTTTGAGGTTCAAAAAAGATATGTCTTCCCTGTGGTTGTCTTCACCACATGGAAATAGTAATGGATAGTGTAGAGTAACGTACGAAGGATACAACTCGTTGATACGTTTCAAATTATCAAATCTCTTTTCTACTGCAATTCTCTTGCTACCACTTTGTGGATCCATATCACCAACAACTAATAGACAATTAGTTGATCTTTTTATGAATCCATTATAGTGGATACCACAGTATTCATTCAACCAGATGCTGGTTTCGCACTTGTATTGTTTTGCATGATTATTGAGATAGTAACAAAATACATTATTTTAAAAAATCAATTCAAATCAAAAGTATTGAATCGTAATAATATTTGATAAATAACACGATGATAGCCAATGAAACAAATACTATATTGTCTTGCATTGTGCAATTTTGCATATTTTAATTAAAAAAGTGGTTAAATTATTTTTGAGAAAAAAAATGACAAATTTGATATTGTTGAACTCACAATAAAAAATAAAATTATACACACACACACACACACATATATATAATCAAATGATCTTCTTAATGTTTTTTTAAATATTAATTAGGGTATTCATCCTAATTATGTTAAGAAAACTCCTACATAATTAAAAAAAAAAGTAAACCATCATTAATATTAAACATTATTTATGAGATCAATTCAAATAAAAAAAGATTGAATCGCACGTTGATAGCCAATAAAATAAATACTGAATTATGTTGTCATTTTTATATAATTTAATTTTAAAAAGTGGTCAAGTTACTTTTGAGTAAAAATTACAAATTTGATATTATTGGACTCACAATTAAAAAAATATATAAAAAAAATAAAAACCTCACAATAAAAATCAAAATAACACAAAAGTGATTATATATATAAATATATATATATATATATATATATATATATATATATATATATATGTGTGTGTGTGTGTGTGTGTGTGTGTGTGTGTGTGTGTGTGTGGTGAATGATCTTGTTATATTTAATATTAATTAGGGTATCTATACCAATTATATTAAGTAAATTTCTTTATAATTAAAAAAGAAAAATAATTCTACGTGACTTCTTTTCTCTCTTACATGGTTTTTTTTTTATTATTATTTTCACCTTCTAGCATTGATTGTAGGTCTGCTACAATTTCATGTGAATATAATTTTCTTCCCTCCGCACAATGAGCAAATGATAGTATAAGTATTAACAAAATATAAATATTATAATGATGTTGAATCAATTAGTATGTAAAATATAAATGCACACCTAATAGAATAAATTCGATTAGGAACTTAATCGAAATTAAGTATGACATGAATGCTTCCAAAATTACTGTGTTTAGCAACATTTGCTTTCAGAGGCGGACTTCCCCTTTTTTTGTTTTGGAATTAGTTGATCTTTTTCCAAATCTATTGTAGTTGATGTCATAGTGTTCATTCCACTTAGTGTTGAGTTTGCACTTATATTGTTTACGCAACTTCTGAGGTAAAAACAATATACATTATTTTATGAGATCAADTCAAATTAAAAAGTGTTGAATCGTAATAATATTTTATAAATAACATGTTGATAGCCAATAAGATAATATCAAATTATATTTTATTGTTCATTTTTGTATAATTTAATAAAATAAAGTGATCAAAAAACTTAAAATAAAAATTAAAATAATATATAAGTGATTATATATGTAATATTAATTCTTATTATTTTTAATGTTAATTAGAGTATGCATCCTAACTATTTTAAGAAGATTCCTACATAATTGAAAGATGAAAGTAATCATAGGTGGCTTTTTAATTAAAAAAAGAAACCAAATCATCATTAATAAAAAAAAGGTATCTATCAAATTATGTTAAGAAAATTCATACATAATAAAACAAAAAATCCTACATGGCATTTTTTCTCTTTCTATTCATCTTTCATTCTCTCTCCAACCTCTCTTTTTATATATATAGATAGATATAGATAACTATAATTATGTACTCGTATAATGGTTTGACTGATTAAAAAAGGAAACTAATTTAATCAAAATGATTGTTGAAAAAGGTCAAATAATACCAAAAGAATGTCAAGTCCCACACCAAATATGTCATTTAGGGAATTTATTTACATATTAAGCTCTTTAATTATGAATCATTTGTATTAAAAAGGTTATTTGGATCAAAATGATAATTAAACAAAATGAATTTGTTGATCAATTGGTTTTTTTAATACATTAATACTTCCTTCTTGATTTGAATTATGAAAAGAATTTAATTAAACTATATTATGATGATTTTTTTTAGTAATATTCATTTTTAAAGTTTCAAGTCATCTAAATAAGTCTTAAAATATATAAATTAAAAAATTATAATATAATCTTAGTAAGTACTCATAAATTACTAAACACTGTAATTTTAAAATGTAAATAAGCTTTTTGTGAATCAAAAACACAATATATCTAAATGACGAACAATGTTCAACCCATACATTACGCAATAATAATTATGTTATTATCATAAGATATCTTTATTTTAATTTAGTATTACTAATTAATAATTATTATTTTTGTTTTTTAAATATCGATATCAAATATGGAACATGTACGTTACGAAACAATTTGAAAATATGAGATACTCATTTTCTTAAATACATGTGCATTATAAATTATAGATATTTCTAACTCTCGCGTAACACACGTGTGTTAAATAAAGAGTTAAAGATTATTTTTTGCGACGATGATATATGTAAATACACCCTTTAAAAATACATTTTTTTTTCTTATTACTATCTCGATCTGTTTTCAATTATTTCAATTTTGATTAGTTTAGAAGACAAAATTTGATAAGTGTTTATATATTACGAGGATTGTTCAATATTTATTTTTATTAGTGTTTATATATATTCAACCTCCCGAGAGAGTATATCATGGACCAGGTGCACCTTGAAAGGTGCACCCTGTAATTTAATTTATCATCGTATATAACTGTCATATATCATCACATATAACTGGTACATATCATCACATATAACTGATACATATCATCACAAATAATTGAAATTCTAAATCTAAAATTTAAAATTCTAAAATTAAAAAAATAAACTTAAAACAAAAAATTAAAACCTAAAAATAAAAAATTAATCCCTAAAATAAAAAATTAAATCTTGAAACTGAATATTAACTCTAAATCCTAAATTTCTATCATATATCATCACATATAACTGACACTTATCATCACATATAACTTACACATATCATCACATATAACTGCTAGAATGATAGATTCTCCCCGGCACAATAAAATGGAAAATTAAATAAAAAAAAAAAAAAAAAAACTAAACCTTAAAATGAAATATTAAGCCCTAAAAATGAAAAACTAAACCCTAAAATGAAAAAGTAAACTTTAAACTCCAAACTTTTGTCAAATATCATTACATATAATTACCATATATAAGTGTTATATATTATCACGTATAACTGTCATATATCATCACGTAATATAGGAGCACCTAGCAAGATGCACCCAGGTGCACCTAATAAATTATCGCACCTCCCGGGATAATTTGGTTTTTGATCAATGTTTGTTTGCATTTGTGTTTATATATATATTCAACCTCTCAATATGTTTCTTTGATAATAGACTTGGGAAGGAAATTGTGATCAAATCTGGATTTTGATGACAAATATTATATGATGAATATATATGTTTTCAAGGTTTATTGTCAAGTCTCTTAACTTTTGTATTTTTTTTAATACATTAATATGTTTTAGAGGGATTAAAACTTATATTTTAAACTCAATCATTATAATATTTATATATATTCAACCTTGAAGATTTGTTTCTTGATAATAGATATGTTCTATTTTTTGAAGATCTGGATTTGATTACCGGTGTATTATTTGTAAAATATATAAGTCAAGATTTATCTATATTTTATGGGGCTTTAATCAATACAAGATGCAACAAATTGTGGGATTTATATTCAAAAATAGGTTATATTCGAGAGTATAGATTTTTTGGGATTTAATCAAGACATTCAATGATCTTTGCCATCAAAGTTTTTTATGAGAAATTAAACGGAAATTTCCTTACTCCGGAAAATTCCGAAGATTTATGTGCATGAAGTTTTTATGTTTATTGTTTTTCTTTTCTTTCTGATAAAATAAAATGTATGATTATATTATCATAATCATGTTAGGTGCAAAATAGTATTAAATGAATTTAATTTTCTTAAATTTTGTTGACTTTTTGATTGAAAATTGTAAAAATTTTCACGTTTTGGAACCAACGAATGCAACAGATTCATGGTATATATTGTCTTGCCCATTAAAATTAATCAAAATATCTAAATTATAATTGGTACTTGCGTTATAAGTTTGACCATATAAACTAGAACATAATATTACAATTAAAAGAATAAATACTAAAAATTTGAATAAGATGAAATTTTGAATTTGATAAGAATGAAGAGGTTTTGCACTCTGAAATTGATTTGGGTTGTAATTTTGGCATGAGATATCATTATTTTTATAATATGTAAATCAAGTGTGTATTAGTTTGATATAATATCCTTATATTTTGGCATGTTTTACTAATTAACTTAAATTTAAATAATTAAATATTTAAATTTAATGAGAATTTAGTACGTAACTTCACAATTATACAGATATATGGTCTCGCATCTCCTCATTTATTTTATTGCATGCCGAAGAGTAGAGCACGAATGTTGTGTATAATGAGATATTTTATAATTTGTAAACTACATCTCAACTAATAATAATCTTCTTATGAACGATGTTCAATGTTTGTAATAACATTTTATATTATAAAAATAATTGAATGATTTCAAATATATATTACTTAATTCTAAATATATAATCACTTCGTAGTTATTTAAATAATTCAAAAATGATAATATTCAATTATTCCGTAAGACAAATAACTACCCATGTAATGCACGGGTCAAGTTTCAGAGAAGACATTTGCCACTTACTGTTTGTTTCGCAAAGTTTTTTGGGAAACTCTATTTATTCTGGTGTGGATGATTATATACACTAGTTATGATTAAACTCTCTCCACCGTTGGTTTGTATTTGACAAGACCATTGTTCACCAACGGTCAGATCTATGTCATAATTTATTGAGTTAAGAGTTCTAAAGGGTGAAAATTTAAAGGGCAACACTCTTGTTAGGCCGGACTAACGGATCACCCATTATGCCAAAATTTCATATCAATACATTATAGTGTAAAAATAAATACATTATAATAAAAAACCAATACATCATAGTATAAATACATCACAGTACAAAAACCAATAAATCATAGCACGGGTAAGAGATTTATGAAAAACTAATACGTTACAGTACAAAAACCAATACATCACACTACAAAAACCAATACATTATAGTATCGGGTCAGATGGCCTAACGGGTTATTACCCGTTAATCTGGCCTAATACAAGTGTTTGCCAAACTTTTTTGTTGCAACAAAAATAAGATTATTGTAAATAAGATAATTAATGTAGTGCAAGAAAATTTTTCAAAATTTAAATAAACAATATTTTTTTCCTTTTTGATATTAATAATTCACTTTCTAAACTTAGTAAGATTTTTTGTAAATTTTATTCTTTTTATATATGTACTCATGATACATTGAGTTTTCAAATATAGATATGAATGCATGTATAAATCATGTGGGTCATTTTCATATTCATCGAAATGGGATCATTGTAAATAAAATAATTAATGTAGTACAATAAACTTTTTAAAATTTAAAATAAATAATATATATATATATATATATATATATTTGATATTAATAATTCACTTTCTAAATTTTTTTAGAATTTAAAAAAAAAATAAAAAAAAATATATATATATATATATATTTTTGATATTAATAATTCACTTTCTAAACTTAGTAAAAAAAATTTATAAATTTTTTTATAACTATATATATACATATACATATATAAATTACGTTGGTCGTTTTCATATTCATCGACATGGGCTTTTCCTGCCAGCCTCGTCTGTTAAAAGGCCGGCCTGTTAGAGCACATAATATCAGGTCCATAGTCAAAACTACAGGATAAGAAGCAAGTATACTCGATACTTGGCTGTACACAATACCACTGTGAGAAACAAGGTTAACCATCGGGCACGCACGCAAGTGAGCAAAGTGTAGCTTCACAGTAAGCTTCATTTATCCTTTTTTTTTCCCCTTTACATCTCTCTCCACCCGTTTATGCTATTTCCATTTCCTTTTCCTGCTAAACCATGGAATTAATGGTTCCCCTAAATCAAACCCACCAAGATTTATGCTCATTTCATCACAAAGATAGAATCTTTCACTGCCCTAAATCTCACCCCGCTAATATACTCGTGTCGAAAAAGCTAGGGTCTAGGAGCGTCAAGGTTTTAGCTGTTTCAGTAGTCGAGAATTTCGGCACCAACGGTCGATTACGGCTCTCCAATGTCGAAAAAACCCCACGTGTCAAAAAGGGACCACCCGCGAACCCTTCTCACAGCTTCGACGATATCGAGAGCAACAATACCAGTTTCGAGGAGTTCGAGAGTAATAACTATCTCCGCCGCTTGGTCCGAAATGGCGAGCTTGAACAAGGGTTTAACCACTTGGAAAAAATGGCTTACCAGGGTGATATCCCCGATATAATCCCCTGCACGAGCTTAATTCGTGGGTTTTGTCGAATCGGAAAATCCAAGAAAGCCACTAGGGTTATGGAGATTCTTGAGGCATCCGGAGCCGTCCCCGATGTAATAACCTATAATGTCTTGATCAGCGGGTACTGCAAATCCGGCGAGATACGCAGCGCTTTGAACGTCTTGGACCGTATGTGCGTCAAACCGGACGTCGTCACATACAACACGATTTTGCGCACTCTGTGCGATAGCGGGAAATTAAGACAAGCTATTGAGGTTCTTGATCAGATGCTTCAGAAGAAATGTTATCCTGATGTGATAACCTACACTATCCTGATCGAAGCCACGTGTAAGGAAAGTGGGGTCGGGCAAGCTATGAAGCTTGTCGACGAGATGAGGAACAAGGGTTGTAGGCCTGACGTGGTTACGTACAATGTCCTTATCAACGGTATTTGCAAGGAAGGACGGTTAGACGAGGCGATTAAGTTCCTGAGTAACATGCCGTCCTACGGTTGCCAACCGAACGTGATCACGCATAATATCGTGTTGCGTAGCATGTGCAGTACGGGCCGGTGGCCCGATGCGGAGAGGCTTTTGTCCGAGATGCTTCGGAAGGGTTGTTCGCCGAGCGTGGTGACTTTTAATATTTTAATTAATTTTTTGTGTAGGAAGGGGTTATTGGGACGTGCGATCGATATCTTGGAGAAAATGCCGAAGCACGGGTGCACGCCGAACTCGTTGAGCTATAATCCCCTGCTTCACGGCTTTTGCAAGGAGAAGAAGATGGACCGGGCCATTGAGTATCTCGAGATAATGGTCTCCCGGGGTTGCTATCCCGATATAGTAACTTATAACACGCTGCTCACTGCTCTTTGCAAGGATGGGAAGGTCGATATTGCGGTCGAGATTCTTAACCAGTTGAGTAGCAAAGGGTGCTCGCCCGTGTTGATCACGTATAATACGGTGATCGACGGGCTTTCGAAGATGGGGAAGACGGATCGGGCCATGAGATTGTTGTCCGAGATGCGGGAGAGGGGTTTGAGGCCCGATATTATTACGTACTCGTCGCTCGTGGGTGGGCTTAGTAGGGAAGGGAAGGTCGAGGAGGCGATTAGGTTTTTTAAGGATTTAGAGAGGTCGGGTGTTAGGCCGAACGCGATTACTTACAATGCGATCATGTTGGGGCTTTGTAAGGGTCGTCAGACGGATCGGGCGATCGATTTATTGGTTTGTATGGTGTCTAAGGGGTGTAAGCCGACTGAGTCGACTTACACTATTCTGGTCGAGGGTTTGGCTTATGAGGGTTTTACGAAAGAGGCTTTGGAGCTGTTGAACGAGCTGTGCGTTCGCGGAGTTGTGAAGAAAAGCTCGGCCGAACATTTGGCGGTTAAATTTTAGCTTAATTTTTCGTGTTTTTTTTTTTTTTTTTTGGGCACTAAGATTGTCATCTGGGCTTATTGGAGCAATAGTGCATGTCCAGGGAGTAGGTTTTGTGTAATGTGTGCTTGGGTTTTGTCAGATTCATCTTATGAACTACTGAGAAAGAACACTCGATTTTGCAGTTATGGAGGAAGTTTGACCTGTGTAGATTTCAATGCTGAATGTCTATGTGATGTCTCTTAATCGTATGCATATAAATTTATTTAATTTTGACTTGGATTTTGTTTTTCATGTTTTTTGTTTCATACATTATGCCGTTGGTTTCTTGATTATTGGTAATAAGTTGACCCTTTTTTAAACTGACATGTACATGGTTGGAGGAGAAAAAGGAATGCTGAATGTTAAATACTTACAGATGAGTAAGAGTATGTGGTAATAGTCCAAGGTTATTGGTGTTCTAATATGTAAAAATATGAAACAACCCTTCACAATGCACCGGATTGGGTACTCGCCGGGTCACAAAACCGGTCCACTACATTTGGCATCCGACATGATATCCGACCCGATGCCTTTAGGCGGTTATTATTTCGGTTTGGGACAGGTCTGTTTGTCGGGTTCTTTTCAACAGCCTTGCATGGTAGGCATTATTCATCCAGTACCCGAGCACAAAGCTTAAGGCTCCACGCATCACATTCACATTGGTGTCTCGATTTGCGAGAACATAGTTAAACAAACGATCGTCTCTGATACGAACTATCTTTAGGGTAACATTAATACGTTCCTCCTCTAAACCAAAAATGCAGAACTGAACGGTGCTGGTGATCGATGTAAAGTTGTTCATCAATATTTATGTACTCAAACAAAGCTTTGAAAACGTCTTCATCGCTATAAACATGAATCTGAGGGGTTTGACAACTAGGGTTCATGGGATTGATGATGAACAAACCTGAATAAGCAAGAGAGAAGGAAATGGTTCCTTCCTTGAGTGAGATCAAATATGACAACTCATTTTTCTCCTTTATTCATTCGCTCCATTTTTCATTATCATGTGCAGGTCCAATATTCAAATACATATCAACTATATCAACAATTTAAATTCTCAAAGAATAAATTCTTATCACAAAAGCAAAAAAATGCAGAAAATAAACAGATACCTGATATACAAATATTGAAACATGATAGATGGCTCAACAAAATTATTATGAATATCTAATTGATCCACAATGACAAAGTATTCTTCATATCTACCTTTTTTTTTACTGTCCATCTATCAAACGTGATGTGTGTGTTTTCAGTATAGATAAGCAATAATATTAGAAAATCCACATTCATGTGAAGAATATCTGCAAATTCATTACTACTGCTACTTTTTTTTTTTCTTTTTTCTTTTTTCTTTTTTTTATTTTAGCAAAAAACTAACACTTTATGAAACATTACAATGACAGATATACAACACACATGCAAGTAAATAAATTGAAGCATACAACATAAGATTAGCAACAGGCTCACACTGAGAATTTAAGAATTATTTTGACAATATATAAGCTGCAACATGCTCACCAGAAAAAACTCTAATTGATAGCTTAATATCGCCCCAACATTTTGTATATTAACGCATCCATGTGCAGGAACAAAGCTAGTCTCCAGCTCCTTCTGAAGACCAAAACTCCAAAGTAACCCCAAAATCCAGTGGAAAAACCACTAATTATGAACGCGTAGAGGCAAATCTTATCGGTTATCATGTTTCCGTCATTATTTTCAACTTTCCGAGACTGGGGTACTTCATCATTAATAATGTGACTTTTATTCTGCAGTGGAGCTCCACAGAGTCCAGGGTTACTACCATCATAACTCATATCTCTAATAATTGGAGGGATTTGTTCTCCGAGATGATTATGCGACAAATTAAGGCCATTCAAGCCAGTCAAGTTTGTCAGCTCTGAAGGGATTTCTCCCAAGAGACGATTACTCGAAAGGTCCAAATTGAGAAAGTATTTTGATGTCCTGGTGTACTCCAGCATCACTCCTTTCATCAATTCATTCAAACTCACATCCAACAATCTGGAGTCTGCATTATAAACCATTTTTAATTCATTAATGAAATCCTTTAGCTTTGTATATCAAAAAAAGTAAGTCTCTAATAATTGTCGCACAAAATAATAATAACATGGTTCTTGGAGAAGATCTAGAAATGTCACCTTTGATTTGGCACAATGACTTAGGTATTGAACCATTGACGAAGTTTCTGGCCAAATTGAAATAATACAGAAGATGCTTCATCACATGGCCAATGTTGCTAGGAAGATGATTTGTGATCATGGTATCAGAAAGAACTAAATATTCCATGCTAGTGGTTGCGGGATGGGTATAACACTACAAACGAAAAATGCTGACGGATTTTGCAGACGGGTAGAAAAACCGTCAGCATATGCTAACGATCGCTGACGGGCAAAGGCCGTCAGCTACCCGTCAGTATTTTAATTCAGCGACGGGTTTGCTGATGGGCCCTTTTGCTAACGGGTAACAGCCCGTCAGTTAAAATTGCACAATATAATTTATTAGATATGTGAATCAGTTAAAGTTATAAATTATATTTCTATAAAACATATTATTATTAAAAGTGCATAATAATTATATTATATGCATTGGAAATCATCTATCTATCTATCTATCTATCTATATATATATATATATATATTATATTTTTAAATAATTAAATGGAGAAATCTTGGCGTCACAATAAATGTCTAATTTTCACGATTTTAACATAAAAGATTCACATTTTTCAAAACGTTCAAGAAATACGCAGCGGAAAATAATCATAATGTAAATAACCAAGTTTTCAACAGTGGACAAAACGTAAAACAAGATTAAAACATAAAATCCAACACCAACAGTTTTCATTTCCCCTCCTCATTTTTCCTTTCATTCGATATCTTCATTTGTACCTGAAAAACACGTCTTTGATTTGGGATGAGCTCAACGTACTCAATAGTTACACTGACATATTTCAACTAAATCATAGAACTCAAAAATAGCACATTGAACCATATAATTCATAGAATAGCATGTTGGAAATACATAGACATTGACTGCAGCTAGAAACGCGATAACAACTTGTACGGTACCGGTTCTAATTCATAGTTTTTGAAGAACGTCGACTTTGACTGCGCAGCTAGAAACGCGATGACAACTTGTACGGCCACCGGTTCTAATTCATGATTGGTTTTAGAAATTACCTTGACTGCAGCTAGAAACGCGATAACAACTTGTACGGTTACCGGTTCTAATTCATAGTTTTAGAAGAACGTCGACTTTGACTACGCAGCTAGAAACGCGATGACAACTTGTACGACCACCGGTTCTAATTCATGATTGGTTTTAGAAAATACTTTGACTGCAGCTAAAACGCGATAACAACTTTTATGGTTACCGGTTTTAATTCGTGGATAGCACATTGGGAAAGACCCTTGGCTATAAAATTCGATTTTTGAATTAAGTCGTACTCTAGATTACATGATACACATTGCACAATATTGAGAAGCAAAATTTAGCATAAAATAGGTCAGTGGTCCCTACCTCGTAAATATGTCGTGGAAATCGAGTGATATGCACTTGTTGAATCCTAAGTCCCCTCAATGCTCGTCACCTAATCGATTTGAAAATATATTTAGTTAGTATTTTCATATTTAAAATTCATAATAGTAATAGTAATAGTAAGTAGTAATAATAATAATAATAATAATAATAATAATAATAATAATAATAATAATAATAATAATAATAAAAACTGGACTGAAATGTAATTTTATTAAATGTTTCAGGGGCTGGATCGAGGTTTTTAATAAATCGGAGGGCTGAAATTGGGGTTATTGGAAACTTGAGGGTTCAATTGAAAGGTGGCTAAAGGTCTGGGGTCAATTTGATATTTTGGGGAAAGTGGGCTGGGTATAAAATGGAGAACCCAGCCCTTTTACTCCTCAAACCCATCTCCTTCTCCCTCTTTCTTCCTTTCTCTCCCAAAACAGAACTCGGCCGGTGTTGCACCCCCTCCCTCGACCGTCGGCGGGAGCAATCGGTAATCGGAAACGGCGCAGCATCGACAAAATGGTGGCGGTGGTGACGGCTTTCAGGCCCCCATCGGCAAAGCTTCCTCCCCCAATTTCTGAATTGGTTGCTGGCGAGGACCTCCGCCTCCGATTTATCCACGGCGGTGGTTCGGCGAACGGCGACCGCAATACGACGTGGGGGTGGCTCCCGGGTCGGCTGGGTGGCGATTTGAAACGGAGGATGCTGGATGCGCGGCCGTGGTTGGATCGGCCAGCCTCCCTTTCCGGCTTGGGCGATGCGGCGTTTGACGGCAATTTTGGGCGGCTCGGCTGCGTGGGATTTGTAGGTGGCGATTTGAAATCGGCCTTGGTGGAGTTGGCGACTGGAATCGGGTCGTTCGGGTGCGGCTGATTGGGCGATGATGTTGGAATCGTGGGCCGCTGTTGTGGCGATTCGGCCGGGTGGTTTCCAGGTCGGGCCGCGGTTTGAGTAAAACGATGGCTTGTGGGTGTCGCTGTGGCCGAAGTGAAAGTTGGTGGTAATCCTGTGTTGAGGGATTAACGTGGTTGTGGTGACAATTCCGCCATAGTTTTGGGTTGGATTTCGGGTCCGGGTTTGGGGGTTTGATGGGGTTCCATCCAGAATCGTCGGGATGTTGGCAATTTATGATGTTAGAAATGGTGATGGTTTGGGATTAGTTTTCTTTGAAAAAAAATTAGAAAACAAATAAGAGTTGGCCCTTACCTTTGAAAACTTTTGTGAAGGAAAGAGTTGGAATTTGGTTTATAAACCAAGGATGAATTTATTTTTGGAAAGTTAGGGCTAAGACTTAGTGGACTCGGGCTAATCATTGGGCTCGTTTTTGAAGTCCGAAAAGAACGATCCAATTGACAATCTTAGATTTAAAACTAAGTAATTTCGTGAACGATCCAATAGTATTTTAAAGTATTAAAATAACTATAATATAAATTAATTATAATAATTTTAGAAATCAAAATTATTTCATACACGACTCAAAAGTAATAAATAAATAAGTTACTAAATAATTATAATAATTTCTAAGAAGTTGATAATATAATTTTATTTGAAAACGAACTATAATTCGTTTAAATACAATTCTTAGATTATATAAAACTAAAATAGGAATTTGTTTATGGCGACGAGCTCGGGACTAAAATTATATTTTTAATGCATGATGATAAATAAATAAATAATGCATTGGATGTATGGATGTTACACAAACGAACAAATTCGAGTTGAGTTGAGCAACTCATGATATCGAGACAAGATTGAATTATTTTTTTCTGTGCTCTAGCTTGAGCTTGACAAGTCAACAATATTGTTGCTCGAGCTTGACTCGACAATGAAATGAGTATGCTCGAAATCGACTTGACGACAGCTCGAGTTAGACTCGAGTTTTTGTTTATTAAATCTAATAAAATTGTAGTATTTTTGTAATTAATATTATAAAATAGACTACTTTTGTATATTCATATATTATCGAGCAACTCGTCGGTTTGACGAGCTCGAGTGGAGCTTTTGACTCGAGCTCCTCGTGAGTCCCTCAACTCGTTTACACTCCAAGTGGCGGTAAAAAATGGCGGCAAAATATATAGGGATTTACCGACCAAACTAATTACCAAGGGACATGTCCCCTTAATAAATTTGTTGGTATCCTTCAGTAATTGCCGAGGCAATGAGTCCCTCGTTAAAATTTGTAAGTAATCCCGAGTTTTTTTGTAGTGGTCAACGAATGAGATTTTTACATTCTCTATTATTATTATTATTATTATTATTATTATTATTATTATTGTAATGTTTGTTATGTTTGAAGAACTAAGATTTTGTAAAGAGATAGAAAGTGAGGTTTAAGAAGAGTTGAAGATGGAATGAAAATATGTAAATTATATATTTTTGTAAATTTTATATGGTGTAAAAGTAATTAACTAATTGTGATAAAACCAAAATGATTGGTTACCAAGAATAGAGGGCACTAACCCCAAATTTGAGATCAACGATTTGAATAATGATGAAAAAACGTCACAACGACCTGATAAGTCTCCAAAAGCCTCCTGGCGACCTAGCCGATCCTGCAAAACAACACCTCAACCGAGTCGGGTGACAGACCCGGCGAATATCCTCCCATACTTAAGTCAGATAGTGCGAGAGATAATTCAAAGATTAATCCAAAGAACAATCCGCCAATAACAATGACTTCAAACTTAGAAAATAAACAGAAGTATACACTCCTTTTATAGAGACAAAAGAAGTGCTCCCCAAACGCAGGGTTCCCTTCTCCCAACACAATTCCATAAATACCGTGACCGACTTAAAATTAGGATTTCTCCTGTATGCTAAGTTCCCATAAATAATAGATCTCTCGCTTAAATTACCAGAATAGGTTTGGGCTGTTTATTCTTTCCATATAGTTCGCCGGGACCCCATAAACCATCCATATAAGCCCATTTGGGCCTGATATTTATAAAACCCTTAACCGATCTCAGCAGCTAGCGCCCAACATACAAGCATAAGATCGCGGACCCTATATGAGAACTCATACTCATACTTCAGGTCGCTACTCTTCAAACAAGCTCGCTCACAACCCACAAGAAACCAACCAGCTCGGCTCAGGCTCCCAGAAGAAATGCTTCTTCCAAGAAATGAGGTCGCTTACCATAAATACCCACATATATCACGTATGGATTTTTAATGACGTATCAGGCTATTCCCCC
>BMAC01000028.1:870100-888320 GCA_014905375.1 Phtheirospermum japonicum | reverse complement strand
TATATATATATATATATATATATAAATGTGTGTGTGTGTATATAATTAAATTAATATATATTTAGACAATAGCAAAAAAAAAAAAAAATGCAAAAAAAAAAAAAAAACAAACTGAAAATGTTATTGTTATTGAGAAATATGCATTATATATTATATGTTTATATTATAGATATATTAGTTTATTATAAATTATATCATAATTATATTTTATTATTTAAAAGTGTATTTTGATTATATTATTTGTACTGAAAATTATATTATGTATGTTAAAAGTACTATTCAGCTAGAAACGCGATAACAACTTGTACGGTTACCGGTTCTAATTCATAGTTTTAGAAGAACGTCGACTTTGACTACGCAGCTAGAAACGCGATGACAACTTGTACGGCCACCGGTTCTAATTCATGATTGGTTTTAGAAAATACTTTGACTGCAGCTAAAACGCGATAACAACTTTTATGGTTACCGATTTTAATTCGTGGATAGCACATTGGAAAAGACCCTTGGCTATAAAATTCGGTTTTTGAATTAAGTCGTACTCTATATTACATGATACACATTGCACAATATTGAGAAGCAAAATTTAGCATAAAATAGGTCAGTGGTCCCTACCTCGTAAATATGTCGTGGAAATCGAGTGATATGCACTTGTTGAATTCTAAGTCCCCTCAATGCTCGTCACCTAATCGATTTGAAAATATATTAGTTAGTATTTTCATATTTAAAATTCATAATAGTAATAGTAATAGTAGTAGTAGTAATAATAGTAATAATAATAATAATAATAATAATAATAATAATAATAGTACAACTGGACTGAAATGTAATTTTATAAAATGTTTCAGGGGCTGGATCGAGGTTTTTAATAAATCGGAGGGCTAAAACTGGGGTTATTGGAAACTTGAGGGTTCAATTGAAAGGTGGCTAAAGGTCTGGGGTCAATTCGGTATTTGGGGAAAGTGGCTGGGTATAAAATGGAGAACCCAGCCCTTTTACTCCTCAAACCCGTCTCCTTCTCCCTCTTTCTTCCTTTCTCTCCCAAAACAGAACTCGGCCGGTGTTGCACCCCCTCCCTCGACCGTCGGCGTCAGCAGTCGGTAATCGGAAACGGCGCAGCATCGACGAAACGGTGGCGGTGGCGACGGCTTTCAGGCCCCATCGGCAAAGCCTCCTCCCCTAATTTCTGAATTGGCTACTGGCGAGGACCTCCGCCTCCGATTTATCCACGACGGTGGTTCGGCGAACGGCGACCTCAATACGACGTGGGGGTGGCTCCGGGGTCGGCTGGGTGGCGATTTGAAACGGAGGATGCTGGATGCGCGGCCGTGGTTGGATCGGCCAGCCTCCCTTTCCGGCTTGGGCGTGCGGCGTTTGACGGCAATTTGGGCGGCTCGACTGCGTGGGATTTGTAGGTGGCGATTTGAAATCGACCTTGGTTGAGTTGGCGACTGGAATCGGGTCGTTCGGGTGCGGCTGATTGGGCGATGATGTTGGAATCGTGGGCCGCTGTTGTGGCGATTCGGCCGGGTGGTTTCCAGGTCGGCCGCGGTTTGAGTAAAACGATGGCTTGGCTTGGTGTCGCTGTGGCAGACGTGAAGTTGGTGGTAATCCTGTGTTGAGGGATTAACGTGGTTGTGGTGACAATTCGGCCATAGTTTTGGGTTGGATTTCGGGTCCGGGTTTGGGGGTTTGATGGGGTTCCATCCAGAATCGTCGGGATGTTGGCAATTTATGATGTTAGAAATGGTGATGGTTTGGGATTAGTTTCTTTGAAAAAAAATTAGAAAACAAATAAGAGTTGGCCCTTACCTTTGAAAACTTTTGTGAAGGAAAGAGTTGGAATTTGGTTTATAAACCAAGGATGAATTTATTTTTGGAAAGTTAGGGCTAAGACTTAGTGGACTCGGGCTAATCATTGGGCTCGTTTTTGAAGTCCGAAAAGAACGATCCAATTGACAATCTTAGATTTAAAACTAAGTAATTTCGTGAACGATCCAATAGTATTTTAAAGTATTAAAATAACTATAATATAAATTAATTATAATAATTTTAGAAATCAAAATTATTTCATACACGACTCAAAAGTAATAAATAAATAAGTTACTAAATAATTATAATAATTTCTAAGAAGTTGATAATATAATTTTATTTGAAAACGAACTATAATTCGTTTAAATACAATTCTTAGATTATATAAAACTAAAATAGGAATTTGTTTATGGCGACGAGCTCGGGACTAAAATTATATTTTTAATGCATGATGATAAATAAATAAATAATGCATTGGATGTATGGATGTTACACAAACGAACAAATTCGAGTTGAGTTGAGCACTCATGATATCGAGACAAGATTGAATTATTTTTTTCTGTGCTCTAGCTTGAGCTTGACAAGTCAACAATATTGTTGCTCGAGCTTGACTCGACAATGAAATGAGTATGCTCGAAATCGACTTGACGAAAGCTCGAGTTAGACTCGAGTTTTTGTTATTAAATCTAATAAAATTGTAGTATTTTTGTAATTAATATTATAAAATAGGACTACTTTTGTATATTCATATATTATCGAGCAACTCGTCGGTTTGACGAGCTCGAGTGGAGCTTTGACTCGAGCTCCTCGTGAGTCCCTCAACTCGTTTACACTCCAAGTGGCGGTAAAAAATGGCGGCAAAATATATAGGGATTTACCGACAAACTAATTACCAAGGGACATGTCCCTTAATAAATTTGTTGGTATCCTTCAGTAATTGCCGAGGCAATGAGTCCCTCGTTAAAATTTGTAAGTAATCCCGAGTTTTTTTGTAGTGGTCAACGAATGAGATTTTTACATTCTCTATTATTATTATTATTATTATTATTATTATTATTATTATTGTAATGTTTGTTATGTTTGAAGAACTAAGATTTTGTAAAGAGATAGAAAGTGAGGTTTAAGAAGAGTTGAAGATGGAATGAAAATATGTAAATTATATATTTTTGTAAATTTTATATGGTGTAAAAGTAATTAACTAATTGTGATAAAACCAAAATGATTGGTTACCAAGAATAGAGGGCACTAACCCCAAATTTGAGATCAACGATTTGAATAATGATGAAAAAACGTCACAACGACCTGATAAGTCTCCAAAAGCCTCCTGGCGACCTAGCCGATCCTGCAAAACAACACCTCAACCGAGTCGGGTGACAGACCCGGCGAATATCCTCCCATACTTAAGTCAGATAGTGCGAGAGATAATTCAAAGATTAATCCAAAGAACAATCCGCCAATAACAATGACTTCAACTTAGAAAATAAACAGAAGTATACACTCCTTTTATAGAGACAAAAGAAGTGCTCCCCAAACCAGGGTTCCTTCTCCCAACACAATTCCATAAATACCGTGACCGACTTAAAATTAGGATTTCTCCTGTATGCTAAGTTCCCATAAATAATAGATCTCTCGCTTAAATTACCAGAATAGGTTTGGGCCTGTTATTCTTTCCATATAGTTCGCCGGGACCCCATAAACCATCCATATAAGCCCATTTGGGCCTGATATTTATAAAACCCTTAACCGATCTCAGCAGCTAGCGCCCAACATACAAGCATAAGATCGCGACCCTATATGAGAACTCATACTCATACTTCAGGTCGCTACTCTTCAAACAAGCTCGCTCACAACCCACAAGAAACCAACCAGCTCGCTCAGCTCCCAGAAGAAATGCTTCTTCCAAGAAATGAGGTCGCTTACCATAAATACCCACATATATCACGTATGGATTTTTAATGACGTATCAGCTATTCCCCCATGTTCTAGCCGACTGAGGTATGAAATCAGGTAGGACATGTAAACAGAGTTAAAAAGAACACAACCATCCAAAACAGCAATAAAACATAAATATATAAATAAATCACTCTTCCACCTTACCAAACCATATTTCAGAATCGCCTAGCTCGACATACCGAGTTATAATACCAATCATTCCATAAGAAATTACCACGTAAGCTCGCAACCTCCAAAATACCAGTTTGCCAAGCTCGCTCATCCTCCAAGAAGAATGCCTCTTGGAGGAAGAAATTTGCAAGTTCCCAGGCCGAGTCCCCAGACTCCATATCTGATGACCTAAAACCATACAGCCTTTCTTCCACGACCTGGATATGTAATCGGGCCCAATTATCAAAGAAAACGTAATCATAGAGAGCCCAAAAGTCAAAACACGCCTTCTGTTGCCCATCTCATCCCCTCAAAGATTCATTAAATGCATCCTGATAAAGTGTCGGACACATGTCACCCTCCCATTTTCTCGTAGTATATGATAAATACTGTGGGCCCAAAATAAAAGGCCCAAAACATTCCTTGAAACCCTACCAACTTCCCGCTCCTATATGTCCCATCTACTTTTTACGCCGCCCAACACAAAAACCCCTTCCTCTCCCCTCACTCGTCACTTTACAAAAACTTAAGCAAAGAGAATGCCATTTTCGCCCTGCAACAAAACTCGCACACTCCTAAATCTTCAGAAAATTATCAACAGCTCACCGCCCATCGCCGACCTCCACCGAAAGTGTGTAAGTCCCCTAAATCCTCCCCTCTTTCAATAATTTCGAACTGACTATCATTTATATGTTGCATCTGCTGAATTGTTGTGTTTTCTGCTATTTCCTTCCCCCTGTATTTTCTGATTGATGATGAGATTAGCATCCCCCAACCCCCATTCCCAAAATTCCGGCCTTTTCCCTAATTCAAACCCCACCGAAAACCCTTACATTTTCAGGAGAAGACGAAAATAGCCCACTTCCCCCTCCGGCCTCCGCGCCGAGCCAGAAGGCGACGTCAGCTTGTCGTAGTTAAAAGCCCAAACTAGGGCTCGCACCGATGCCCAAGCCTCTTTAGAAAACATACCCGACGACCCTTCTCCTGCCCCCTTGGCCCTTGTAAATATACCAGAGGGCATTCCCGTAGTTAAGCATACAAACCCAACACCTTGCGAGCACTTTCTAGAAAACCCAGTAACTGTAGCTCGTTCCATAAAGGCTGTCGACCTACCTCCCTCGTCCCTAAGAACCAAGGAAATTAAGGACAATTACTGGTTACTTCCTAACCCGGAGAAACTTGACGAATTCCAACAAACCCTTAACCTTCCAGAGACCGCAAAAGTGATTCTGCCCGATATCCTTCATTTAGACCCCATGAAACCTTCCTCAAACAATATTACCCTTTTCGACGAGCTACTCAGGTCGGGGTTCAGATTCCCACCTCATCAATTTTACATCGAGATCTCCCACCTGTATAAAGTTTTCCCCTTACAACTGACCCCCAACTCTATGAAATTTTTGGCGTGGTATGTTATATTATGTAAATACTATAATACCCAATCTGATCCTGGTTTTTTCCAATTCTGCTTTCAAATAAAATATCAATAGAAATCCTTTTACCTTTTTGCCCGCACGGGCAAATCCCACTTTTTAATCAACCCCTCCAATAAAGTTCCTGAATGGAGGAAGAATTTCTTCTTCATTCACAACACAGAGGAATGGCCCTTTCCGACCAAGCTGCAATACCATACCCCAAAACAAGCCAAACTCCCTAGTCCCCAACACTTACCTGTCTTGTATAAAAGATACTCTGACCAGCTCGCGGAATGGAGTAAGCGCCCGTTCAACGTGGTGCTACTCACCAGCCGGTCCAAAGTTTTTCGATATGTAGGCATCTACTCTCGCCCAGTCGACCCAGATCTTGCCCTGAATGAATCAGAGTTCAGTAGGTCTCCATTGTTTTATGACTTTATATCATCATCCATTGCTATAACTGAGTAATAACACCACTTTGCTATTGCAGTTGCATTTGTCAAAAGGTGCGCCTCGCCGAGCTCTGAGGAAATCACAGAGATAACCAATCCACATCCCGCCGTCACCACAGCGCCTCCTCCTATAGTCAACGTGGACGAAGTGCTAAACCAGGACTTTGGAAAAGAAGCTGATCAGGACATGGAAGACGATCTGGAGGAGGTGTCATTGGTGCAAAAATCCTCCAAGGGGAAGCAACCCCTTAAGCTCGCAACTAAGAATCCCAGCTCCCCAGTCCAAAAATGTCGTCGCCTCTATAAAATGTACGCTGCGACCTCTTCCAGTTCTCCAGACCTGGGCAAAGGACTAGCCCAGTGTGATAATGTTAAAGAGGTTCGGGCCTTCATTGATGAGCGAATAATCAAATAGGTAATTTCTGAAAGCCTTTCTCCTTATCAAGATAATATTTGCAAACCCTTATAAAATGTTGTGGTGCAGTTGAGTCCCCTGGTTTCCAAGCTGTCCGAGGAACTGATGGCTCGATCTGCAGAGAGCGAGCTCCAAAAGACATGCGATGAGCTAACCACCCAAACCGAGCAACAAACTCGACAGCTATCCCTGACTCAGGGAGAACTAGACGGCGCGCGTCAACTGTTGAAAGCTCGAGAGGAAGAGATTCTCATCCTGAAGAGTCAGGTGAATAGTTTAAAGGATGAGACAGCTCGCTTGGGGACTGAGGTCAAAGACACAACTCAGCAAGTCAAAGAGCTCAAAGCACAGACTCAGAAGCTCGAGGAGAAGAACCCGGCGGTGCACGAGCAAGGCATAGCTGAAGGTCGGCGGACCTTCCTTACGAGCACAGTGGGCAAAAAGTTCATGAGCGCTTATGGGAAGAGCTGCTGAAAGATTACAAAACGTCCTCCATATACTTCGGCAAGATGGATGGTGGCGCTCAAGAATGGGTTTTTAAGGCCGCCGATATAATCAAGGACCAGGTCGCGGCCTGAAATGTCACGTACAACCCCAACGTGCCAGCCATCTTTGACATGTTACCCCAATTTAGCACCTTCAAGGGCGACATGAACCAGCCGATCGATGCTGAGTGGTGGTTATCATGCCAAAGTCGAGCTGTTTTGTCCGCCAAACTTTCCTCCGAGCTGGACACGCCACTTGAAGACATTGTCCTGCTGCTGGGCCGAGTGCAACTTGATAGCTTGTCGCTTCCTTTGATATTTTCAAACTTGTATTTTGCTCGCACAATTAACAATATTTACTCCTGTATGAACACTTTTATTTATCGTATGAATAGCTCGTCCATTCCCAAACCATGTATAATCCTGCCATTTAAAACCATGTAAAAACCAAAACATACACTATGTATAAAACACCCCTAAGTTTGATATAGAACGCAGGAATCCATAACCGATCGCAATCATATTTCTCACCCCCCTAAGACCGTGAGGTCCAAGAGCCATAACCCATAAACAACCTCATGAAGCTGAAATAAGCTCGCATATAAAGATATTAGCCTGCAAACACAACCATCCATAACATAAAGATATGTAAGTCAAACATATCCTTCCCAAACATAAAACAAAACGATCACACCCTTTAACCATATAAGAACCATGAAAGTAGTTCGCCAGGTTTTATTATATATCAAAAAAAGCCATCCGCTCCGAAGGGTACAACGCACACAGCCCGCCCCGAAGGGTAATAAAACAACCGCCCCGAAGGGTAATAAAACAACCGCCCCGAAGGGTAAAACACATAACCACCCCGAAGGGTAAAACGTACACAGTCCGCCCCGAAGGGTAAAACGCCATAACCACCCCGAAGGGTAAAACATCATCGGTTCGCCATCTAGGCGTAATATTTCTTCAAGTGACACATTCCAGCTCCTAGGTAGAACTTTTCCTTTTGCATCTTCAAGTATATATGTTCCTCCTCGTAATACTTTTACCACTTTGAATGGCCCAACCCAATTTGGTTCCAGCTTCCTAGTCATACGCAACGCATCAGCCCGCCTCCATACCAAATCACTGACCTGAAAATAGCGATGCTTGACCCGTTTCTGTATCCTTTGTTTGTAATGTTCGACCCGGACCGCATCCTTATCTCGTATCTCATCAATTGTTTCGATTACTCCCCGAGCCAACCTTTCGTTCTCCTCCACACTAAATGCTGCTAAGTGCTGCGATCTGCCTATTATCTCCACTAGAATAATAGCTTCCATCCCATAGACCAGACTGAACGATGACTCCCCCGTAGAAGTCCGAGGAGTTGTTCGATAAGCCCATAAGACCGACGCGAGATCTTCTTCCCACAGCCCACCTGCCTTTTCCAATCGTAACTTAAGACCCTGCACAATGATGCGGTTAGTAACCTCAACTTGTCCGTTAGTTTGGGGATGTGCCACAAAAGCAAATCGTTGCTTCATCCCCATCTTCTTGCACCAATCTCGAATTTTCTGTCCATTAAACTGGGTTCCATTGTCAGATACCAACACCCGTGGTACTCCAAACCTGCAAAAACTACTGTCAAAGATAAAATCCATCATATTCTGCTCGCCTATGCCCGTAACCGCTTCAGTCTCCACCCACTTTGTGAAATAATAAACAGCCACCACCAGATATTCTTTATTGCTCGGAGTCTTTGGAAAAGGTCCCACAATATCAATCCCCCATTGTGCAAACGGGAACAGCAAGCTCATAACCATTATCTCCTCAGCTGGTATATGAATAACCGGAGCATGCATCTGACACTTTTTACACGTTCTCACCAGGTCGCTGGACATACCTTTCATTCCTGGCCAAAAGAATCCAGCCCTCAATGATATGCCAACCAACGCCTTTCCTTTCGCATGGTCACCACAATACCCCTCATGGATCTCTTTTAGAACCTCCAACCCCTGCTCCTTAGCCAAACATTTCAAAAAAGGTATGAAGCGTGACCTCTTGTACAATCCCTCGTTTATCACACAAAAACGAGCTGCTATCTTAGTCTCCTTTGTTGTCAATCCTTCCGCACCCTCCTTTGCCATAAGTAAAATATTCCATATATGTGTACGCCAATCATCCTTAACTTCGAGTTCCATAACCTCCTTCCCTTTTTCCACACTACTATGACTCAACTCCATCAGCGTGATTTTTCGAGTATCACAAGTCCCCAGTGCACCTTCTATCCGAGCGAGCTGATCTGCCCGAGTATTTTCAGCTCACGGCAAGTGATCTAGTTTGAACTCCTCAAAGCGCGCTACCTCTTCTCGCAATTTATTTAAGTATATCACTATGCGCTCCTCCTTAGCCTCGAAGGAACCGTCGTACTGATGAGCTATCAATTGGGAATCCATGTACGCCCATAACTTTCTTTCTCCCAGATCGCCCGCCATTTTCACACCCTGCAACACCGCTTCATACTCAGCCTCATTATTGGATGCTCTGTATCCTAGCTTAATTGCGAACTCCAAATTTTCTCCTTCCGGACTGGTTAACACAATAACCAGCTCTGCTCCAGATACCATAGTCGAGCCACCAGTGTGCAACATCCACGCCTTTACCTCGTCACTTGAATCAGACGGGCGCACCATCTCCTGTAAAAAATCCGCCAACACCTGCGCTTTGATAGCTACCCTCGGTTCGTACACCACATCATACTCGCTCAACTCCACAGCCCACTTCACCAATCTTCCCGACACATTTGGGTTACTCAGGACCTGCTTGAGAGCCAAACTGGTACGCATTTTCACTTTGTGGCTCAAAAAGTATGACCGTAATTTCCTTGCTGTACAAATCAACGCAAATCCTCCTTTTTCCAGCTTAGAATAATTCAACTCGGCTCCTCGTAACATCCTGCTGACATAACAAATAGGTTTTTGTACACTTGCCTCCTTTCGAATTAGCACCGAGCTTATCGCGACCTCACCAACTGATATATATATATATAAGACCAGGTCTTCCCCAGGCATCGGTTTAGTCAATAGTGGTATTTCAGCCAGATACTTTTTCAATTCCTCAAATGCCTCAGCTGTTTCCTTCGTCCATTTGAACTTGGACCCTTTTCGAAGTGCCCTAAAAAATGGGACACCCCTCTCTGCCGACCTGGAAATAAAACGATTAAGGCCCGCAATTCGACCTGTAAGTACCTGTACATCGCGTACTGTCTGAGGATGTGGCATCTCCAAGACAACTCGCACTTTCTCTGGATTGACCTCAATGCCTCTTTCCGTTACCATGTACCCCAAAAATTTGCCGGACCTTACACCAAGCGCGCATTTTTTCGGATTAAGCTTTATCCCGTACTGTCTTAATATAATGAATATTTTTCTCAAATCTTCCACATGGGATTCAGCTTTCCTGCTCTTGACCAACATGTCGTCGACGTAAACCTCCATAGTGGACCCCAACAGATCCTTGAACATTCGATCCACCAATCTTTGATAGGTCGCTCCTGCATTCTTCAGGCCGAAGGGCATAGACACGAAACAATACGTCCCCGTAGAAGTAATGAAACTCACCTTGGGCTGACCCTCCTTTGCAAGAGGTATTTGGTGATACCCCTGTGAAGCATCCATCATACTCAGTAGCTCGCATCCTGAGGTTGAATCCACCAGCTGGTCAACTCGCGGCAAAGGATAATGATCCTTTGGACAAGCTTTATTCAGATCACGAAAATCCACGTACATTCTCCACTTTTGTTCCGGCTTTGGCACCATCACAATGTTAGACAGGTATCCTGGAAATTGGATTTCTCGAATATGACCTGCCTTTACCAATTTCTGCACCTCCTCCTCGATTACCTTGTCCAACTCATACCCAAAATGTCTTCTCTTCTGTTTAACCGACCTCGCCTCTAGATCCGCATTCAAATGATGTTGTGTGACCTCCGGAGACACCCCTGTTAATTCCCCATCCCCAAAAGCAAATACATCCCTAAATTCTCTTAACAACTTCACTAGCTCGTCTCTCATTCTCTCAGCCATTAAGGTCCCTGCCCTTATAGTATACTCTGGGCGACCTTCCTCTAATGAAATCTCCATCAACTCCTCATGTGGCCGAACATAATTCTCCTGTTCTTTCACCTTTTTCGAACTAAGTACCCCTTCTGGTAGATGTCACTGCCTGGAACACGTTGAGGACAGGTCGGCCTAATATGGCGTTATATGCCGACCTTCCCCGAATTATCAAAAACTTCAAATTCCTCCTAACTTGCAACTCATCCTTCCCCAACACCACTGTCAGCGTCACTTCTCCTTCAGTAATCACCTGTGCTCCGTTAAATGCATATATGGGTGTGTTCACAGGTCGCACCTTGGTTTCTAACTTCATTTGCTCCAGACAATCTATGTAAAATTATATTGACCGAGCTCCCATTATACACAAAAATTCTAACGACCTCGTAGCCCGCCACCTCAGCTTCGATTACCAACGCATCATTATGATCCTCCTGCAGCCCACGTCGCTCATTAGGACCAAAAGAGATGAGTGGTCCAACTATCTGAGGTCGTCGACTCACACTAGCGACCTCCCACGTTCCGGGCGCGCTGACTTAACATGGTTCTTTCGCGCACTATTGGTATCGCCATCTGTTGGTCCACCCTAAATCATATTTATCCTTCCCTTATTTCTTCTTGGGCCATTATGCCCCTGATTTCCTTGTTGTGGCTGCCGCGTGACCTGATCCCGGGGTGGGTCCCTCGGTGGTGGTGGAGGCAATATCTGCCTTGGTTCCCTTGACTCTCTCTCCTTATAAATAACTTCTTTCAAGTGCCCAACCTTTATGAGTCTCTCGATTTCCTCCTTAAGATGTCTGCATTTCTCTGTGGAATGACCAAAATTGTTATGAAACAAGCAAAAGAAGTCAGACTCAGGGTGAGTAGGGATTGGTGTGCGATCTTCCGGCCACTTGATGTCATTAGGTATCAAGCGCTCCATGATAGTAAACACCTTAGCCCGCGGATAGGCCAGTGGTGTAAAATCCTCATTCCTCCAATTTCGCATATCTATCTCCGGCTTTTCCTTCATCACAGGGGTCGGGGTTAAGAGCCCGCGCACTATTCTCCTTGGTTCTCTTCTGATCTCCCTCCTAAAAATGCTACCTCCCGTGTCCACGACCTCCCTACCAAGACGTGTACGATCATCTACGACCTCCCTGCCAACACGTACACGATGCTCTTCCTCAGCTTCCTCCACTTGTATATATTTATGGCATCTTTCCAGAACCTCATCATAAGTTCACGCTTCCTTCTTAACCAGCGACTTACGCAAGTCTTCCCTCCTCAATCCTTGATGTATGCTTTCATGTCGTTCGTAGCAGTGGGTACCTCCAGTGTGGCGCTGGTGAACCTGTTAACATACTACTTAAGGGTTTCGTCAATTCGCTGCACCATAGTAAAGAGTGACTGCACTGTTTTTGCATTCTGCCTCACACTGGGAAATTATTTCAAGAAAGCAGCTCGCAGCACTTGAAAGCCGGTAATTTTCCTCGCGGCAATTGATAGAACCAGCTCTGTGCGATTCCTCGTAAGGTGGACACAAAGGCACGATATGCTAATGCATCTGTATATCCCTGTAACATTCTTTCATTCTCAAAGAGCTGCAAATGTTCCACTTGGTCTGTCACCTCGCGATATTGGAACTCCAGCGCCTTATACCCCTTAGGCATCGCAGCTCACAACATCTCGTCTGAGAGGGGATGCCCTTTATCTTTGTCAAGCTTTTCACCTTCTACTCGCCTTTGCAATTTTAATAAGACGTCCTGCATCTCTCTAAACGCCTTGTTTCCTGGTCCGACCTCATCCTCGCCATTCCTCTCATGGTATCCACTCCGACCTCTTCGTGATTTATCTCGAGATTCTCCATCTGTACCTGAAGTTTGGGTTCCACTCTCACTGGCATGTTTACTATGCCGGCGACCTCGGCGTTTATAATGGTTTTGTTTTATCTTCACTCCCTTCCCCTTATGCTTATACTTACGGTTATAAGACTCCGTGGACGAGGTAGAGCTGGAAGAACCCTCATGTTTTCGTTTACTCCGGCCTTTTCTTCTATGAGAAGATCTCCCAAACAGAGATCCTCCACTTTACATTGTCTTTCTAGTCGTCGATTTCTCTCCCTGCTCGCCATTCGATCCATCAGCTTTCTCTTTCGGATTCCCCAGCTCGGCCACTAGGTACTTGTTCATCTCTTCCTGTTTCTCTAGAGGCACGAAATCCATAAGCCCCTCCAGGAATCCTTTTTTGACTTGACAGGGCTTATCTTTGGGTAAATCTCTCCACTCTTTTGTCCCTATGTGAATTACTTTCTGTGCCTCAACCTCTGGCGCTTTCACTTCCAGGCCTTCTTCTTGCTCTTTTCCATTGTGTTGCTCTGGGGAGGGTGGCGGTGTGCCACCCAAATCCTGAGCCGCTGGTTCCACCTGGGAAGGTTTTTGTCCGTCTTTCGTTGGTTCATCTTTATTATTTTCCGGCATCTTGTTCTTCTTCTTCTTCAGTTTGTTCGATCAAGAACCAAAGTCCAAGGTTCTGGGTAGTATGTTTTTGTCTTTCATGCTGCGTTTGTGGATTTTCTCACGCCTTTCGCTCAAAGACTCGTTGTCCCTCTTTCCCACAGACGACGCCACTTGATAAAACCAAAAAGATTGGTTACCAAGAATAGGGGCACTAATCTCAAATTTGAGATCAGCGACCTGAATTGTGATGGAAAAACGTCACAGTGACCTGATAAGTCTCCAAAAGCCTCCGGGCGACCTAGCCGATCCTGCAAAATAACACCTCAACTGAGTCGGGTGACAGACCCGACGAAGGTCCTCCGATGCTTAAGTCAGATAGTGCGAGAGATAATTCAAAGATTAATCCAGAGAACAATCCGCCAATAACAATGATTTCAACTTAGAAAATAAAGAGAAGTATACACCCCTTTTATAGAGACAAGAGAAGTGCTTCCCAAGCCAGAGTTTCCTTCTCCCAACACAATTCCATAAATACCGCGACCGACTTAAAATTAGGATTTCTCCTGTATGCTAAGTTCTCATAAATAATAGATCTCTCGCTTAAATTATCATAATAGGCCTGGGCCTGTTGTTCTTTCCATATAGTTCGCCGGGACCCCATAGACCATCCATATAAGCCCATTTGAGCCTGATATTTATAAAGCCCTTAACCGAGCTCAGCAGCTAGCGCCCAACACACAAGCATAAGATCGCGACCCTATATGAGAACTCATTCTCATACTTCAGGTCGCTACTCTTCAAACCAACTCGCTCACAACCCAGAAGAAACCAACCAGCTCGCTCAGCTCCCAAAAGAAATGCTCCTCCCACATATATCACGTATGAATTTTTACATTCTCTATTATTATTATTATTATTATTATTGTAATGTTTGTTATGTTTGAAGAATTAAGATTTTGTAAAGAGATAGAAAGTGAGGTTTAAGAAGAGTTGAAGATGGAATGAAAATATGTAAATTAAATATTTTTGTAAATTTTATATGGTGTAAAAGTAATTAACTAATTGTTAGGTGTGTATAGCAATTAAGGAAACCCAATAAAGAAATATAATTCATTTTCTTCAACGATTGTTTGGTAAATAAAATTTGTACGGGTGCGGATAGACTCACCCAAAATAAAATGAACCACAATTTTGTGTCGAAGTTATTAAGTCTACTCGGGAAAATTTCCAAAAGTGTATCTAGGGTGAACATTCGGTTGGTTTGGGTGAAAATCGATTCGAATCAAAAAATTGAAATCGAAATTTCAATAATTTTCAAACGAAGCAAAGCAAAAATAGGCTTAAACCGAATTAATCGAACCGAAAACTGATTTTTTTTTTATAAAAATGCAAACCAAACCAAACCGAAATTATGTATACAGCCGAATTGATCGAACTGAATTAATAATAAATAATAATAAGTAATATATGTTTTTTATTTTTAAATTATATTTCGTTTAAAAACGAATTGAATTGAAGTTTATGTTTAAACTCGAATCAAATTGAAATAAACAATTTTTTGGAATTCTCAAACCAAAAATTAAATTAAATTTAGATAAAACCGAAGCGCACAGTACCAAATTCTTTGATTCATTATTTCACAATATAAGTCGTTTTGTTTTTCTCACACAAATTTAGGAGAAGAGGGAGAAAGAAAAAGGTAAAAAGTGAATTGAGAATTGAAATATTTGAGAAGAGAGAGTACAAATCGAATGATAATATATTATTATATTATACTTTATGTCAAATCATGTATGAAACATGCATAATATTATATTTAATTACAAATTTTAATGAAATATATATTAAGTATAAAAAAATTATTGGTTGCATATTTAATTTTTGAGTGTAACAACAAACTAGTTAGTATGTGTTGAATTAGAAGGTGTATGGATTTAAAAAATAAGGATTAGATTTACGATGTTGTTAATCAATGTTAACAACACTGGTTAACAACATCGACTAAAATAACACAAAGTTATGCAGCGGAAATTAAAAAGAGAACACGATTAAACAAATTCAGTTCACAAGTAAATACTTGTGAACTTGGGTGTACAAACCCGTAAACTATATTACTTTCAATTCACGTTCAATACACAATATAAAGTAATATATGAAAAACTAAATATCAAGAAACTTGATACTAAATACTTGTTGCCGGAATGGCAAGATCTCTTCGGTTGGTCACGCAACTTCCAAGATCTTGTTACTCACGAACGTTGGCTCCAAGTAGTTTTCTTCACCGTGTTCTTCTTTCTTTCTTGTGCGTCTTCTTGCGTTGATTATCCTCCAAGAAATCCCGTGCGTAAAGAGACTCTTAAAAAAAACCGTAAACCAAGTGTAGGAATACTTGTGTCTTAAATAGACAACTAAGAATCCTAAACTTGGTAAAATCCTAAAAACAAATCCTAAACACAATCTAGGAATAATTAAAGTCTTGTGCATAAACTAGGAAATATAAAATAGTCCTAAATCTAGTTCCCTAATTTATTTTGTGCCCAAGAAAGGCAAATAAAAAAATAGGAATTATTGCCAAGAATAAATTCCTCAACAATCTCCCCCTTTTGCCTTTCTGGACAAAACACTAAGACGCAAACACAAATGAAAATATTAACTCCCCCTAAGCTAGAAAACTCCCCCTAAATAAAACACCCAATGTTGTTAACATGCAAACCAACATTACAAACCAATATTGTTCAAACAAAAAAGTTTTCTCAAAACAAACAGAGTAAAGGAACTCAATGACTTCGAATCCTCTTCGACCGTCGAGGAGATGTCGAAGTTCCTTCACCATCCTTCTTCCTCTTCTTTTTCTCCCTCAGTTTCRTCAAAGCCTTGTTGCGCGCCCGTATTCGCTTACGCCTCTTCTCTTGAGCAAGGCTCGCCAAGGCTTCGGCTGCAACAACATCGTTAGCATCATCAGCCGCATTCTCAGTTCTGGCAACATCAGCAACATCAGCATCCTCATCATCTTCTCCAACAAAACTCCCTCCCCCTACGTTCGCGTCACTCTCTCCCCCTTTTTGACCAGAAAGGGAAAGGGCCTCCAACAACGAGCAACGAAGTGCCTGCAGCTTAGAAATCTGCAAATCTATGGAAGCAACATGCGCACGCAGGAGCTGCGCAGAAATGCGAACCATGTTGGGATCGTCCATCTCAACATCACTATCAACATCGGCAGGAGCAGGAGCTTGCCAAGGCAAATCGAGCACCCTCGCACCAGTAGTGTGTTGGCCTCGAAAAGCGAACCAATCCGCATCACCAGTGATCACATCATCTGGGTGAAGCGTCAGACCTTGGCTCTTCAACATCCTGAAAATAAGAGAAGGAAAACACAACGAGGCAGCCGACCTTGGTGTGGCAAACTTAGTCACGATATCAAAAACATGGTGGCCGAAACTAAACTTAACTCCCTTGCCAAGCTTGAACAAAAACTGGGCCTGAGGCCGAGTAACAACCGTAGTGTTCCGGGAAGGGACCCAATTGCAAAGAGCCACCTTATGCATAATGGAATACAAGGACGAGAGCCTAGTGCTTGGTAATTGCTCAAACCATGAATGAACCATCCCACCCACCCGACAGAAAAGACACAACCTCATCCATATCATCCACAGAAAAATTACCCCGGTGCGTAGTGGTGCCAAACAAATCATCAATAAGGTCAGGGGTAAAGGCAAACACTTTGCCTCGCAGAAAAACCTTCCCATAGTTCACAGAACTTAAATCGGCAATTGATGGCAGCATATTGGCATAAAACTCAAGAACGATATCCCTAACAAAAGGAATGGCGGTAGAGACTGTGGAATACATACCATGGAAACGGAGATAGGTTATCAGGTTGTGGCGCTCAAACAAGTCGAACGYCACCTTTCTRTCAGCGATCATATGTCGAGTTTGATAAACATCAAACAGCTCAGCAGCCTCAGCGGTTAAAAACTTCTCGGAAAAGGGCTCCATGTCCTCAATTTCTGGCGAAGGAGTATCAGTGCTAGCTGAGGACTGGGAATGATCACAGGCAGCCGAGGAGGACTGCGCTGGGGAATGCGATGGAACAGGAACAGATGCAGTGCGGGCAGACGAGACAGACTGGGAGTGACTCAATGTTGGRAAGGGACTACCAACATGACTACCAACATCATCCTTGGCAGCTGTCTTCTTTTTCTTCTTGTCCTTTTTGAGAGCAGCAAAAATCTCTTGCAAGGGCATATCCATTGAAGAGTCAGGGGAATGTTCAAAAAGGCCTGTATCAAACTCAGGCGAAACAACAGGAATTGGAGACGGCGGGGGAACATCAGCAGGCGACTTGGCGGAACTAGTAACTTCGCCGGTGATGAAATCGAGCACAGTATATGGAGGCGAAGAGTACTCAGTAGCAGAGGACTTTGYAGAGACTTTGACATTCGCCTGGCTCGGAGAAACACTGTCTTTTGTCTGGCCGGGTCTCCTGTCGGCTTTTCGTACGAGCTGCTTCCGGCGGGTAAACCTCTTCTTCTCCGGCAAACTGGGAGCAGAAGCAGATGGCGGCGCAACTCCGGCAATCGGAGTGGACGGCTCAAAATCATGATCATCGGGATCAGACTCCACGATAACATCTTCCTGGAGATTCATGTGTTCAATCGGCACGTGGCGACGTGGTCCTGCCTTGCTCTTTGGGACCGCGGGCGGCACGACGCCGGACGGTATGTTGCGCAGACGTCTGGACCACTTTAGGGTAGGATTCCCTACGCGGCCAAAGGTCTCAGCCACAAAAGCTAAGTCGGGGGGGTTATCGACATCAATCTCGTTCCCGGGCTGCCCAGGGAACACCTGAATAACCGGCGTAGCATCAACTGGCGAAGGAACAGGTACGGCGGCGAGAGAAACTGGTGCATGCAAAACAGGCGGCGATGTTGATAGCGGTGGGCTTGAAGAGCTACCACCACCAATCTCTTCACGGATATCCAGGCCGCCTATTTTTGGATATGGCA
>BMAC01000028.1:831754-844638 GCA_014905375.1 Phtheirospermum japonicum | reverse complement strand
AAAAAAAAAAACCCAACTTTCCTCCACCAACCACATAAAAGACAAGAAGTTGCGACAAGGAACCTTAGACGACAATTCAACCTTTTCCTTGAAAACCAAAATCGGGATCGCACGCCCTATCGTCAACATCTGGAGAGAAAACAATTAAATTGAATTGGTTAATGATCCATGGTTTGGTCCAATAAGAAAGATTAATAATAATAAATAAATAACCCAAGTAACCTATAAATATATACATAACACCTAAAATTATTTATATCTCCTAATTGATATAATAAAATTAATATAAATCACATATATAGCAATTTAAATATATTATTTAAATTCATTATACACTAAAATCCAATTTACCTTAATAAACTTGTTATATTAGTACGGGGTCTTACACTACATAATTTAGTTTTTTTTAATTATATTTTTCCTAACTTAATATTTTTTATTTTGTTATATTTTGCTTAATTCAATAATTTTCTTTTATTATATTTTGCCTAATTCAATATTTTCTTTTATTCTTATGATATAGAAATATAA
Source organism: Phtheirospermum japonicum (assembly GCA_014905375.1). Classification (NCBI taxonomy): domain Eukaryota; kingdom Viridiplantae; phylum Streptophyta; class Magnoliopsida; order Lamiales; family Orobanchaceae; genus Phtheirospermum; species Phtheirospermum japonicum. Next base: position 844,107 of record BMAC01000028.1, on the reverse strand, counting down.
AAAGTCATATATAATTAAAAAATTATCTAAATTAGTTATATTAATTAAAAGACAAATTACTTACTCATTTCATCCCATATTGTGTTGGAATTATCTTTTTTTTTTGAAATATTAAAATATATATTATTGTCATCAATGTTCCATTTACAAAGAGAATAATTAGTATTTCAAGAAATATTAATAAGGGGTATGTGTGGAAATGAAAACTTAATGATATATTAAATATGGTAACTGAACTATTTTTGTGAACAAAAAAGGAATACTGGACTATTCTTGTGGGATGGAGGGAGTAAAGATAATGTAAATTAAAGAAAACTTAATCATAAATATAATCTAAATAAGTTGTATTTATAATAAAAGTTAAAATAGTTTTATTTTATAAACTCAAATATAAAATATAAGTAAATTACAAGTTATTTGCAATAATATATGTATGTAAATAAATATTATTAACAAATTAAATCTAAATATAAAGTTATATAATAATTAGTCAATACTGATTAGACACTGGTACACACGGGTCGAGAATATGACATCTTTTGAAATTTTAAAAGTATATATGTAACTAAAATTTATTAACAAATTTAATAATATTACAATATAAAAGCATTTAATAATAACAATTTAATAGAATTTGGAAACGGGTGTAGAATGTGATAACTTTCAAATTTTTATAAGTATGCAAATAAAATTATTAATGGTTTAATATAAACATTAAAATATAAAATTATTGAAGAATAAAAAATAATAATTAATAAATAGTGATTAGATTGTACAATGCACGAGATGAGAATACGATATGGTTTTTAAATTCTTTATTTTGATAAATGCATGTAACACACAGGTGTTAAGCTAGTTCTAATAATATAAGAAAGTCTTTTATGCCTTTAATATTATAAATTTTAATTTTAATTATTATGATTAATTAAATTTGAAATTATAATATTAAAATATAAAATAAATAATTTAAACAATAAGTTAACTACTTTTTGTAATTTCACCATCACCCAATAAATAAATTATTTATGTAAAACCTAAACAACAAATTCTTATAATTTTTAACCCCCACCCCCACCACTCTTGCCAGCAACTGCCTGAACGTCGGCGCTTGACCGGGCACCGACAACTTTCCGGTGACCGGCCCTCGACTTTTTGTTTCCCCCAAAACTTCTTGTATCATTAAGTATGAATATTTTACTATAAAGTAATATATTCATATTATTTGTATCAATTAAGATATTTTATTTGATAAAAAAAAATTCAATCAATAGCAAGAGATTTTTTATTTCTTTTTGTATTACACGATAAACACATAATAATTGTGTACTCAAGTAAGTTTTTTTTATTATTATTTGTATTACTAATAATCCTATCACGCGATTCACAAAATGTATATTAAAATATTTTTAATATTTTTATTGCATAATATAAATGTTATTAAAATAATAAATTTAAATATAAGGACAATCGAAATACAAACTATATTAAAATTATAATTTTATGATAAACTAAAATATAAAAACTAATTGAATTTAAAAAAATTAAAAATTACTGAAAAGTTATGATTACATTTTGTAGGGTTATACTTATCCGACTAGTAACATGAATGATAAATTATTTATAAATACCCAACATATTAATTTTATTCACATAACTAAAAATTATTTACTAAGCAAGTAAAAAAAAAACATGTAACAAGCCCAAAAAAAAATTAAGTATGCATACAATATAATAACAAATTTCAACAATCAATAATATTATATATAATATATAATATATATATATATATATATATATATATATATATATTATGTGAGATAGTATATATTTTTATTTTTTTTTTAAAATTCAAATAACGAAGATAATTTGCATTTATAAAATATATATTTGGACACAATCATATGGATGTGGCATTGAGAGCATAGAAGTTTGAATTTAAAAATATTTTTATTTATTTTTTAAAATAATATTTTTTTATAAATATTACGTTATTTTATTATTAAAGTTTCTATTAACTACATAATATACTCTCAAATTAATATTAACCATAATTACAAATTACCTAAAAAGAACAAAGATTTATGTTGTTTTTAAAAAGAATTATAAATATCAACAATAATTACGAAGCAAGTGCATATTTTAATAACCAAATAGTTGAACCCGATTCTCTTACTGGTTGGTTGGTTTCTGATTTTAATCGGGTGGCAACGGTTTTAAAATCACCAAATCGGATTGGACTTCTGATGGTCCCCATTAACCTGGTTGCACCAGACTAATCTGGACTGGATTTTAAAACATTGCCTATTAATCCTTAATCACATTTTTCAAAAATGATATTCAACGCGCCCAACGAATTACATTGAGAGTTTTCAAAATATTAAAAAAAAAGAATACTCCTTCCCTCCCAAATATATATTTCACTATTTTTTTTTGAAATATCTCAAATATATAGTCAACTTTCTATATTTAATAATAATTTACTTAATATTTTACTATTATAACCCTGTTTAATATAAATTTTGTAACTACCACCCTTTATTAAGTATGGTCACATCAAGAAATATATTATAAATTTATTATTTTCAATACTTTTTCTTAATTTATGTGAAATTCAAAATCTGAATATATAATTGGGACGCAGGGGGTATATCGTCTCTATATATTAATTCAAATCCTATTAACCTATGTGTCTGCTTTGTATGCTTCACATGACAAATAAAAATTCTGGTGGTTCGGTTGTTTATATATCATTCGAGCCTAATATATACCATTTAGTATTTTCCTTTATTGTATCTTGCCTAATTTAATATTTTACTTATATTATATTTAGCCTAGTTTAATAATTTCTTTTATTATATTTTATCTATTCAACATTGTTCTTTTTATTCTCCTAATATCAAATATAAATAAGTCATATATAATTAGTAGAAAGAAAATCTAAATTATTTATATTAATTAAAATATAAATTACATGTGAAATAATATTTATTAAAAAATATAATTATGAGAATAATTAAATTAGTTGTATTTATAATAAAAGTTGAAATAATTTATTTTTAGAATTTTAAATATCCTATATATGTAAATTACAATTTAATTACAATAATCTGAGTATGTAACTAAATATTAGTAATGAACTCAATCTAAACATAAAAATATAAAATTATATAATAATAATGATTAATAAATACTCATTAGACAATGGCACAATGCAACAAGGCTTAAGAGTATGACATTTTTTGAATTTTTCAAAGTATGAAACTAATAATTATTAACGAAGTTAATCTAAATATTAAAATATAAAGTGGGTTATAATAATTATTAATAAATATAGATTAGACACGGGTTGAAAATGTGATATATTTTGAATTTTTCTAAGTATGTAAAAATATTATTAACGAATTTAATTTAAATATTAAGATATAAAATTATATAATAATTATAATAGTTAATAAATAAATTAGACATGTACAAGGCACGAGTTAACAACACATTCTTTCAATTTTTTACTTTAAATTTAAAACTCTATAACTATCACAAATAATTTTTTATATGTAGATTTTTATAAATCTCGTATAATACATGAGTGTTAAATTAGATTATATGCATATAAAACTCTCATTAGTTTGAAAATCCCTGCGCTATGCAAACATATCAAAAAAGACATAAAAACATAAAGCTTATATGAAAAAGATTAATTTCATAATGTGAATTATAAATACAACGAAAGAAATATTATTCGGTTTAGATTTTGGAAAATCTTCGACATTAACTGTCGCAACATAGAATCTTCAACTCTTTATGCTTATTAACTCGAGAAATCGCGACATTCAGCTGGCCGTGACTGAACACTAATCTTCTGAAAATTTCATATATTGAGTATCTTATTAAATAACACCCATATAACACTTGTGTGATATACGAAATTTATAAAAACAATTAATTATAAATAATAAAAACAATCAAATGAATAACAAATCACTCATTATCTAAAATCATCAACTACTCAAAAAATCCAACTGTCAAAATAAACCAAGTGAAGAAATGTAGTAATTATAATCTCATTTGCTGCCAACATGTATTTGTTTCTAAAAAATAACATGCAACTACAAAATCTCAACACTTTGTCAAAATTTAAATTATTCAAATTTCATTAATAAAAAAAGTAACGAAATAAATCCGTTGGCAGGAATCACATGTGAATGACAATAAATCAATTTGGCGGCAGACATCAACACGTAATATTTTTCAAGAATTGGAAATTCACAATAAAATCAAAACTAATAAAAAATGGCTCTGACTCAAAATTAAATCTTGATTTAGGGAGTTTATTTCATCTTTCATTTAGTCAAAATAAGAGTTTAATATAATTTAAAAGATTTCCAATTAACATCAATTAACAATAAATTTATAACCAAACAAAAAGAAAAAACACCTCTTATAAATTTAAAAATATGTAAAAAAGTATAATTTTGAATTATTAAGGACTCGTTTTTTTCAATAAAATAAATGTTTTTTAACGAATTCAACCATATTGACTCAATTTGATGTTAAGTTCAATAAAGGAATAAGTTTTGATTGACTTAATTTAAGAATTGATTTAAGAGTGTTTTTAAATTCTTGTTAATCTAGAAGTTTATTTCATCTTTCATTTAGTCCAAATAAGACTTTAATATAATTTAAGCAATTTTCCGATTAACATCAATTAATTTTAAATTTATAACCAAACAAAAAAATAAAATAAAAATACCTCTTATAAATTTAAGAACATGTAAAAAGGTATACTTTGAATAATTAAGGCCTCAATTTTGTCAATCGAATAAATTTTTGTTACTCATAGAATATTTGTGGATTTAAATATTGTCGGATATTTGCAATTTGAACAGAAAATCAATCAAAATTCAGAAATCGAAAAAGGAAACAATAATTACAATTTATCAGAAATAATCTAGAAGCATAATACCAAAAAAAAAAAAAACCGATTTCAAAAATAACCAAGATCCGAAACAATCCAAATATTAAATAATTCGATAAAATAATATAAATCACGATAACATAAATAATTTTAAATTTCAAAAATAGTCCAGATCTGAAATAATTCAAAAAAAAAATAAAATATGTGTATTTCTGGATGTTTCAGGTCTTTTGAACATACAATTAATCACAAAACAAATCGGAAAAAAATAGACAAAACACCGAACATGTAATATTACAAAACAAAAAAAAACAAAACACACACACACACATAATCCCATAAAAATGTCGACCTCTTTATTTTCAGTATTTGCTATTTGAGCATATAATTATCTGAACACATATTGTATTACAAATTAAAGAAAACACAAAAGAGAAATTACATAAAAAAAAAAAACAAACAAACAATGGAATAATGAATAGGAAGAATGATAACATTAAAAAAAAAGTTTGAATAAACATGGTGGTTGAATATTGAAAAATGACTGATTTCAACGAAGAGACGAATGAATGATTTTTTAGTTTTTCTAATTCTGGTTTAAAGGAGAGAGGGCGGCGGCGAGATGGAGAGAAAGAGTGAAAAAAAAAATAGCTTTTGATGTAGAGGAGAAAATGAAAAATAAAATTATTTTATACCTAAATAAAAAATTAAAAAAGGTAGCATTTTGGCAAGAACCATCGGACGTTGACACCTATTATTCGAAACAACCTCTAAAATATACACATAACAAATAAGGTGGATTTATGAGGACAGCTGTGAGTTTTCAATTTCATCTTAGACATGTGGTCCGACCAACAATCAGTTAAAAAAGATAGGCACAAAACTTAGTAGAGTCCTGAAACAAAGATCAAATATATAATATAACATACTTACATTGCAGTGATTTTTTTAAGGCTGGACTTGGAGTAGCTTCTAAGCTTTTACGGCCATTTTGTCCTTTTTCAAAACTAGCTTTCTGAGAGACTGGATGCAATACAAGCTCAAGAAGCACTAGAAAGAGCATGTTATGTAGCCAGTTGCATGCAGGTGCCAACACATATAAAATAGAAATATGACTTTGTTCAGTCTAAGTGTAAACCTCCAGATTTGCATTTTTGAGACACCTCATGATGAAGTGTATTTATTTGTTATGTGTCAATTAGTTTTTTTATTTTTTATTTTGTTTAGCTTCTGCTCATTGAGAGTTCTCATCAAGTTTGGGAGGAAAAAAAATTAAAGGAAAACAAGGCCAAAAACGCAAACTTTTTGACAGAAAATAAATAAATAGATTTCTACTTTTATTTCCTACACATGATACATGTCACACTTGATACCTGAGATATGCCAAATCATACATGGTATTTTCCTGTTATATTAGCTTCACATTAAGTGCAAGGTTGAATTCAAACTCAATGAAATATTTTCTCAGATTTTAAAATCTTGATTTTCCTCCTTCGATTGAAAAAACTCCAAAAGTATGAATTGACAATCATTTCAAGATCTGTTTTAGCAATTTTAAAAATCTGATGATCATCAGTTTTACAGAATTCAATAACAATCTAAAAGGGTAAAAAAACAGAAGTCATTTTTGGTTGTAATGTCCCACATCGTGAGATCAGCACATTGTAACTGGGTTGAAAAGCAAGAGAAAGCAAGGGCAGTTCGCCGAGCTCAGTAACGAGCGCTTGTAACCCATGTGGGGCATTAAAGTGATTGGACGTTGTTTTTGATATTCCAATAACTTCGTATAATTAAATTTGCTTGTAAATTATTTTCATAAAAAATTCATAATGCCTTCCCCGCATGGCTTTTTTCTTAAAATGAAATGAGAAAAAAAAATTAATTAAAGGGATGATTATAATAACTACCCATGAGGTTTGGACAATTTACCAAAAATAAAGAGAAGCTAAATTTTAAATTACAAAACCACCACCCTTAATGTTTGGTTCCGTTTACATTTTGGCCAAACCATTAGTTAATCGGACAGATTTAGCTGATGTCATTAAGTATTTCAAAGATTACACTCCTGACTTTTCAAAACATTACAAATACCCCATCTTCTACCTATGATATTAATTAATCCCTAAATGACTACGGCTCGAGCTAGGCCCATTTAGTTTAGATTTCTTTCCCATGCAAATCCAACCTAATTTTCTTTCGTTATAAGCTTGAGCTTTGACCTAATAACAATAAAAATCACTAACTTTCTTCTTCTTTTTTTTTAATCGGAACTATATATATATACAGGGTTGAGTTCAAATGAGAACCCGTCATTATATGCGAATCTAGTGACTCATCTTAATTATTAGATTGAATATCATGACATGTGGGACTCATCTTAACCATTAGATTGGATAATTTTGATGGGTGAGATCATGACATGTGAACATGGTAATAATATGCCTTAATTAAAAAGGGTATTTTGGACATATATCAACGTTTACAAAGAGCACTACATTATTTTTTAGAAAGCACAATAGATTAAGAAAAAAAAAAACACTATGATTGTATACAAAAGGTATCGCAATTTTCGTCTATAAATTGCAAATTCAAAAATTTGAAATAAAACTCAAATTTTCAACAAACCATAACTTTTTCAATTTTTATTCGTTTTGAATGAAATATATATCAAAATAATCAAATTCTCAAGACCTACAAATTAAGATACATATTGCATGTTTTAAAACGTATATATATATATATATAATTAAATTAAAAAAAAAACTGGATAGTAAAAGCATCGCACATGAATGATTTTAGCACTACAATACTGTATAAAAAGCGCAATGAATCTGGACATATAACTGTACTGTGCAATATTTGGAGTGCTTTTTCTTATATTGTTACAGTGCTTTTGAACTACACTAAACACTGCTTTTTTTGAATGAAAAAATAATCGGCCAACATCGCCGCCGAGTTTCACCATCGCAGCCATCCGAGTCAACCCCGACAATCCAAATCGCCACCACCCAACGACCCCATTGCCGCCGTTTGCCGAGCCCGATTCATGGCGCCGCATCACCAAAACCGACAGCAAATCTGACAAACAACTTTATTTTGTTAGAGTGTTGGGATCTTCTTGAGGTTTTGAATCGTCTTTTTTCTCTATAACGTTCTGTATACCTTCTTGATAACCTTGTATGAAGCTTCTGAGAGCATCTCTGCAAGCTGAAACTCTAGCCATGTAAACTCAGTGCAGAGCGGGACTTAAAGTCTCCATAACCCACTTGGCGGCCACAACAAGATCTTCGCTTATCTTCACTCTCTGATTTCATCTTGTAATCATTGGGCCTGAGTTCTTTGACCAATATCCCTGACCCGACTCGCTTCGTACAGTCTAGAAAAAGGTAGAGATCGTTCCATGTAAGCTCGCAACGCTTTTTGATATGAGGAGGATTGGGCAAAGAGGAAGGGAATGTTATTTTCCTTGAGATCATACGTAAATGCCAGTCTCAATTTCATTTTAGCTTTTAACTTCTCACTTAACACCAGCCTTTCTCTGTTCACCGAAGTCCAAACTTCTTGAAATTTCATTGAGGCATTTCATCCAGTAGGTGGTCTACATAAAATAAATGGAGTAAAACATGTTATAGGCAGAATATAAATGGAGTAAAACACGTCATAGCTACCAAAAATTTGCACCAGGTTTACTCGGAATATATGATAGCAAAGGGCATCGATCAAAAACTGTAATAAAAGCGTAGGAAATCTTTAGATTTTGAAATTTGGGAACTTTTTCGTCTTCCTCGTCAATCTATACCTGCTTTGCGATTTTACAAAACACGAATTATTGCCTTAATCCGATTGCTGCCGCCCCATCGGGAACTTCCCTTCCCATTCACGCACTGAACCCCGGCGCCGAGGTCCGCTCGGTGGATCCGCCGAGCCCCGTTCCCTCGATTTCAGCCGTGGTTCAGCCCTCTTCTACGCTTCTGTCTCCCTCCTCTTTTCCTTCACACCCTGCGCAACATGGCTTTTTTGGTGTTAATTCTGCAAACCAAGATTTTTCGGCCGAGGGGACGGGGACGGGGATTTGGGGGGAGAGACGGGGAAGGGTTCATGACTTGATTTGACAGAATTGACTTTGTGATTTATTTTGATTCATAGCATTATGTAACATTACATAAACACCCTTTCCTATCATATAATTAATTTAATAAAATTAAAAAATAGGAAAAATCTGGTCCACACACATTATTAGATCTAAGGCCGAGATGAGTCCCTAGGTTCACATATAATGACGGGGTTCTCATTTGAACCCAATCATATATATATATATATATATAAGATTAGGTTCAAATGAGAACCATGTCCTTATTTATAAACCTAAGATCAATTATGTGTCTTAGATCTAATTAAATGGATGGATCAAAAATTTTTTTTATATTTTTTTATTTGATTAAAAGCATTAGGATTATATAATAAAAGTACTGTTGGTGTATATAATTAAAATATTAATAAAGCACTGTGATTGTATAATAAAAGCACTTCTGATATATAATAAAAGTACTAGTTCGCAGGTTTGCAAATAAGGGAGGGTTCTCATTGGAACTCACCCCTATATATATATACACAAGAGAGATACAATGATGATGGTTAAAGAGCTGATGATAATCATGAAAACAATATTAAACTCCAGGTAATATCGGGGACGTCATCAACGATAATGGTTTTACCAAAAAAAAACAAAAAAAAAACACAACAAACAAAACTTGAAATCTCAAATACGCGAGAGTAAGCAAACTCAATAGCTAAAACTTTAAGTAACCAAATAACCCAACCCAATAAAACCGAACACAATTTACACCACCCAAACTAACACTCCAGACAGTGGGAGACACGACATCAATCCACAACCAATTGTGGAAACAGCCCAAAAATACCACCCACGCTCCAAAACACCTCCAATACAGATACTTGCAAGCTCAAACTCCAATAAACTTGGCTAAGAGCTATGCCTCGCAATTGGGAATCACAGAAACAAGAAAAAGCACAAACACCACATAAATAAACACAAAAACCAGAAATGATAGAAACATTAAAAGAAAAAAGTAGAAACATTAGATCATTCTCCCCTTTCAACAACCTCCACCATCGATGGCCTCGTTGGAAAGCCACCGGAGTCCGAATGTCCAATCCACGTCTCCTGGACCACCACCCATTTCAAACAAAATACCTATTCATAGATCCACCGCCACCCATCCTAGATCTATCTCCACCATGAAATTATCGAGCTTCTCAAGGCTAAAACCTTGAATCTTAAGGGATAAAGAGGGGGGTGAAGGGGTTAGAGAGTCACCCAAATCTGTCCAAAAAAAAAGATGGGGGAGGAGACCGATGACTACAACGGTCGATCTCAACAAAAGTGGCAAGGGGCGGCGATTTCGGGAAGAGGAGGGAGAGGGTAGGGTTTGGATTTTTTTACTTCTATTGGCTGCAGTTTTGGAGAAGGTATAGAATGGACCCAGGTTCATCTTGTAGGATGTACCCGGTCCCACACTAAATCAAAAGGCTGGAGGTTCAGTTCCACGTGTGTATCAATTTTAATGAGCAGTAATTTCATGCACACTTCTTATCACTTTCTCGTTCCCACGCGCATCAAAAGAAAGAAAATGCTGCAACTCCTTTCAGACCTATCAGTTCTTCGACGATTATTCTCCAATTCTTCTCCACTTCTTGCTCAGACCTTCGTAAAAATTCTCTCATTTACCGTCAATTTCTCTCCAGTTTCTCGACGCTCTCCGGCGATTTTTTGGGCTTCATAACAAGTAAAGAATTACTTAAAATATATAACTCGAGTAAGTTTCCAAATTTTCTCCTTTTTTCCTTCGAAGTTCATAAACGAATTGATGTTTCATCATCGATTGATGATGTTTCACCATTGATTACTATTGATTCATCAAAAAAACAAACCAATATATTATAATTATATGCTTTCGATTTTAGGGTTTAATCATTGATTGATATGCTTTAAAATTTTAGGATTCTCTGATTTATTAGTACTCCTCAGTTTAGTTTCAGAATTTTGAATGGAGGTTTGTTTATATTTTAGAATTGTGATAAGATATTATATGTGCCTTTTGATGATATGTACAAGATCTATGTGATGATATGTTCCAGATCTGTTTAATGATATGTAAATTTCTTCTTATTTTTTTCTTGAGAATATATGAGTTTTCATATAGTTGTGATGCTATGTGCACGTTCTCTGTAATGATATGTTCAAGATATGTATGATGATACATCATTTTTGAATTTCTTAATCTTTTTTTTCTCAAAATATAGATGAATTCGTATGTAGTTTGTGATGCTATGTGCATATTATGTGATTATATGTGCAAGATTTATGTAGTGATCTATAATTTTTGAATTTCTTATTCTTTTTTCTGGGAATATAAATTAATTATTATTATGATATGTTTACGTTCTGTGTTATGATATGTTCATGTTCTGTGTGATGATATATTTATGATGTGTGAGATGCTATGTGCATATTCCGTGTGATGATATTTACATGTTTTGTGATAATATGTGCATATTCTGTGTGATGGCATTTGCATATTATGTGTGATGATATATATATATATATATATATATATATATATATATATATATATATATATATATGTGTGTGTGTGTGTGTGTGTGTGTGTGTGTGTGTGTGTGTTTTTACGATTTTAATTTTTTTAATTTTTTAAAAAAATTAATTAAATTCCGAGGGAATACAATTTCCCTCGGAATAATTCCGAGGGAATCCGTTATCCCTCGGAATAATTCCGAGGGAAATTATATTCCCTCGGAAATTTAATTATTTTTTTAAAAAAATAATAAATGAAACCGAGGAATCTAATATCCCTCGGTTTTCCGAGGGACTACTTCCCTCGGAAAACCACCCGTCGGTCATCCCTCGATTTTTCGTTCGGTAAACATGGAGGGAAACATTTGGCGCCCTGATTTCCGAGGGATTTTCCGAGGGAACGGAATTCCCTCAGAAAAAACCGAGGGATTTTTATTTCCCTCGGTGTTCCCTCGGAAAATTCCGAGGGAATTTCGTTCCCTCGGAAAATCCCTCGAAAATTTGCTATTTTTTTGTAGTGAAGAAAGCACCCACTGTACCTTCAGAGCAACTATATATACCAATATTAGTTGGTAATGCACTTGGTACAGGGCTCACTCTTCAGGGTAAGACCTTCAACGAATAATGTACGAAATAAGAAACAAGTTACAAAATAAGAAGTCTAAACAGGCTCTTGCTCCGAAAAAGAAGGGAGGGTAGGAGGAAATTTTGAATGATGCAAAACCTATGATTGAGAAAAAGAAGAAGGGTGGATATTTGGAATGATTTAAGTACTCTACGACAATAATTACACAAACATATCACAAAAAAAAAAAAAAAAAC
>BMAC01000028.1:796387-818926 GCA_014905375.1 Phtheirospermum japonicum | reverse complement strand
TTTTGGTTTTCTGGGGTGTCTTGAGTATTTCACTTGGGTACTGGATCGATAAAATTAGGTGAACACGTTATGGAATTATGGTCTACTGCATCTTCCGACACTAAAAAGGAACCTAAGTACATCTTGGAAGAGCGAGCCCATTATTTTTTGTACTTATTTATAAGCATTAGATTAGATTAGATATTATCAAAACATTTTGCCTCCTTTTCTTTTTTTGCTTGCCAATCTTAACCTTCGTATAACACTATTTCCGTCCCAAAAAGATTAGTCCAGTATTTTATTTTTGTTCGTCCCATAAATATAGTTCAATTACTATATTTAACATATTATTAATTTTTACGTGATAAATTGAAAATTGATGATTACAATATAAAATCTTGCAATTACAATAATAAATAAATATACTAATTCCAACACTGATTTATATAATCATTAATTGACATTAATAAATTTAAGAAGGGTATAATTAGAAAATACCAACTAAATTAATAACTTAATTATATAAATTACTCATTTTTTAATCCGTGTGAAATCAATCGTATTACTATCATTTTGGGACGGATGGAGTAACCAGAATTTGGATCACAAATTTAAATTGGAATTTGGGAATGATCCTGATAAATATCAACGTTTTTATCAAGATGTATTAATATGGCATCTTAGTTTTTCAACCTACATACCTTTTGACCTGTGTTTGTTGTATCTTTCATTTATCACAACAATGAACAAGTGTTGACGAGAAAATAAAGTTATCTCCTATTTATACTATACCATCTTCATGGAAAGTTGTGTTTTGTGGTGACCACATTTTTTCTATTTTTGGTACGTTTCACACTTGAGACATGGTTTTTATGTATCGATGTTTATGAAATTCTAGTTCCATCAAGTTAATCAAGGGCCTTGCTAGTGAAATACTCAACATCCAACCTGGAAATTAATTCAAACACAACCTTAAGGTTAAATGACAAATAATTTTAATTTATAAGGATTTTATACTAAATTGGATCGATTTAGTTTCATGACACGTATGTTTTTAAAATCCAGCAAATGATTTTGTCACAGAATAAAAATGGAGATTAAAGAAAAAACTGAAGAAACCCAGATTTAGGAATCAACAATAAATTAAAAAAAGAAAATCAGGAATACAAATACCAATATAAAAAGTTGAAGATATAAGAAAAAATCAATATTTTTTCTACTCAGAAATGCAACGATTTGTACCTCTCCGCAAACTTACGTCATTCGTAAATATTTCCAAAGCTTTAGCTGCATTTATATGACATAGGAGAAAATAATTAAGGATGTGAGACACAACTAAAATTGGTTGCCAAACAACTAACACACACTAAAACATGCAATGTAATAAATAATAAATATAAAAAAAAAAGTGAATTTGGTGAAATTATCTTGTAAGCTCACGAAAGGTTTAATATATAAGTAAGGTTACAACAAATGATATATATTACAAAAAAATATTCTACTCCATGATTTTATCCTAATAATATAATTACATAAAATCCTAAAAAATGAATAATTCCAATGACATAAAGATGTCCTTTATAATTTGCTTCTAATAATATCCCTTATCATATATATGCTCATAATAATATGCAATACCTCCCTCAAGTGGGAGCGGTTGGTGGAGGATAAACACCCAACTTGCTTACAAGTTGCCGAAACTAATTCTCCCCTAATGGTTTTATAAAAATATCCGCCAATTGTTGCAAAAAATGTAAATGGGACGGATAAGACTAGATGACAATTTTTCTCGAATAAAGTAGCAATGTATTTCATCGTCGTGTAAAACTACATTCTCTACAATGTGAAATTGCAGCTTGATTGTCACAATATACGAAAATTGGTTTAGGAATAATAATTTCTAAACGAGTGAGTAAATATTGTAACCATTAGATTTCAGAGGTGAGTTCTGCAAGTGCACGATATTCAGCCTCTGCGGATGATAAGGAGACGGTTGGTTATTTCTTAGATTTTCAAGAAATAGAACTTTCACCTAGCATTGTGAAATATCTTGTGGTGGAGCGACGAGTGGTAGGGCGACCAGCCCAATCAGAGTCTATGTAACACTACAGAGTTAAAGAACTTGTGGCAGAGAGTATCAGCAAACTTGGTCACACAATCGAACACATCTGACCAAAATTGAACCCCATCCCCGAATTTATCTGAAATAGAGTGCTTCCTTGAGGTCGGGTCACTGTTGTTGTGTTCATAGTTCGCACCCAGTTGCACACAGCTACCTTATGAAGGACAGAGTACAGGGAGGTCAGATGGGAGCTAAAGAAACATATTGGCCACTTCAGTACTCTTCCACCAATGATGAATTTGGCCACCTCATCAAAGTCATCCACAGTGACTCCTTCTTCATAGTCCTCGGTCCCAAAAAAATTGTTGATGACAGAAGGTGTGAATGAATAAACCTTTTCTCTAACAGAAACTTTGTCGTAATTCTCAGACAGTTGGTTCGATATCGAGGGAAGCATATTGGCATAAAATTCAAGAACAACCTCCCTTAGGTACGGCATATCAGTTGTCACAGTGGAAGTCAGACCCTTTTTACTAAAACATTTTTATAAAGTTTTTCTTCTCGAAAATTCCAAGATCCACTCTCCTCTCCTCAATCAACACTCAATTGTACAATGCATTGAAACGGTCTCTAGCTTCAGCAGTATAAAAACAAGGTGCGAAAGCTTTACTTACCTCAATCTCCTCATCATCAGAGTCATCCTCCAAGTCAAAGTTGTTTGATTCATCTCCCGCCTCCATCAGATCATCACCACTAGGTTCTTTAAGATCTCCTGGACCAGCCTCAAAATCATCATCATCAGAATTATCTGATGTAGTGGAGAGTTTAGAAGAGGAGCTAGTGGTGGTGGCCGGAACAACAGGAGGTACACTTGGCAACTTAGAATCCTTACTCGGCAGTGGTGTGCCAGCATCTTCACTAACACGAGTCTCTTCAGCTGAGACAGTCCTTTCAGATGACTTACTCGATCCTGAAGGTGAGTCTGCAGTAGGTGGACTTGGGTCCCCTGATGTAGAGGGCATAGAGACTGAAGCAGATTGTACATGCACTTTAGACTTTCGCAGTTTTAGCAGCACAAATGCCAAAGGAGCATCTTTATCAGATAGCAGCTCTTCTTCTCCAGTCTCATCTGGCTCAAAATCAGGTGTAACCATATTCTGAGGAGTTAGCCGGTGCCTTTGCTCTAAACTGATTCACTTGATCATCTTCTAAGTCAGTGAAAAATGAAGTTGTGGGGATTTCTTTCTTGGTTGCAATTGATACTTCCGGAGGAGCATAGTCGGAGTCATCACTGTCCGTATCATATACCACTCCTTCCTCCACAAAGGACATACTTTCCAAAGGAACTCGCCAACTTTCGTTTGTCCTGCTCTTTGGAATTACCTCCGGCATGCATCCGGGTCTACTCTTCAAAGACACCGTGATCTTTTCAGTAGCGGGTTACCAATTCTTCCAACGGTTTCAGCAATAAACTTTAAATTTGGAAGATTGTGAACGTCAATTTCATTGCCTGGGTTTCGTGGAAACATTGCAGCATGTGGTTCGGCCGGATTTGATATTGGAACCAGATCTAGGCTAGCCATCAGATTGGAAAGAGGTCCTTCAACAGGAGCTATCAATTTCTCTGAATTAGGGCACGGTGTTGAGGCAGATCCACCAACATCAGTTTCGACAGTAGAGATGGCTCATTTCTCACTTCGAATATCGAGAGACACGTATCTTGGAAGAGGAACAGAGTCGTCGCCGACTTCAGACGTAGTCAGCGACTCCGAAAGCGAAGGGGTGGATCTCTTGGAGATTTCCCCTTTCTTCGGACTCTTTTTTTTTTGAAAAGAAAATTGTCTTGCGGGATCTTAGAAATTTCTTCAGTGAATTCACTCTGACCAACAAGAAAAATAATCTGACACCTTTATATCAGAAGAGAACTCAACGGGTTTTTTAGTTTGTTAGCGAGAGAATAAATTAAAAAAATTAACAAAAATAATAATACCAAATTAGGCTTAAGAAATCGAATGTGTCTAAGCCCACTTCCCCTTAATAAACAACCCACTAACACTAGACCCAAACAGACTTGATTCAAGAAAGCGCATAAACACCTCTAATCCATAAATTCATAATTATAAACCATTGGACAATAAGACAACAAATGATAATGAGATTTGATTTTCACTTATAGGAACTATATGATCAAAATTCACCAAACATGCATGTCCTAATTTTATGTCTAAAAGAATGATCTAATAAATAAAAAACATGTAGAATTCACAACTACAGTAGGATGTTGATCCTTGTGTGATGGCATTAGAGCTGATATTCAATCAAAAAATTCAATGAGTTGACAATCCTTAACTCGGTCAATAACTGTGTCATTTATGTTTGAGGATTTTGTGTCCGGGAGTAATGTAACCTCCACTCAATCAGCATAAGAATAACTCAAGAGCATGATTCTTGAAATTCTGAATAATTAGCATAATAAATCTCCATTCATAAATAGATGGTTGGGACATCCTTCAAATAACTATTCATAAATTTTTAAGCACATCGAGAGAAACACGGGTTTTAGCGAGAGTCAACCCACAATTATATGTTTTGAGTTTTTCAGAACCCCTTTGACATCACACTTGAAACACGATAAGTTCTTGTAGTTGTGAGTAATGCAAGCTCTAATATGTGTTATGAAAAGAAAAATAGAAAATGCATGTCGAAAAAGTATGTTGCAGCTGAAGTTACTAGTGATGCTGCAGCATATCCAGTAACATTATATTAAACAGCACATAAGCCGAGAGACTCCCTTAATCTAGAAAATCCCTCGTAATCTAATGCTTTGATGAATATGTCATCAAGTTGATGTTCAGTTCCAATATGCTGAATACTCACAGCATTTCTCTCAACCAACTTTCGAATGAAATGATGTATAATGTCTATGTGTTTTGGGCGAGAGTGTTGCACTGGATTTTTTGAGATGTCAATAGCACTTGAGTTATCACACAAGACAGTAAGAGTATCACTTTGTTGCCCATACCCCTCTATAATTTGTTTTATCTAGAGCAGTTGAGCACTGGAACTACCAGCAGCTACATATTAGGCTTCAGCTGTTGACAAAGACACACAATTTTGTTTAATATAAAAATCTATAATAATAACTAAAAATAAAAAAGATAATATAATTTTCACAACTAATATATATATATATATATATATATATATATATATATATATATATATATATATATATATATATATATTACATTAAATTTAAAAAAAAGAAAAAGCGCAGAACAGTGCAGCGCTAAAATTGGCGCTGCACTGTATACATCCCTATAATAGCGCAGAATTTTTTGGACTGCTGGAGTACAAATTCTGCGCAAAAATAACGGCTTACGCTAATTAAACGCACTGCTGGAATTGCGCTAATTAGACGCACTACTGGAGTTGCTCTTAGTAATGTCAAGTGATGGCTCTGGTACCAATTGAAAGTTTTGAAAATTTCAGATACATGTATAAATTTAAACGGAATACAAATGTTAGTTACGATGTTGGAACATCTTTGTTAACATCTATGTATATTTTGAGAAAAATTATAAAGAACACTTATAAATAGTTTTTGTCTATGAGTTAAATAAACTCATAGAACGTTACCTCAGGCCAGAAATGATATTATTAAAAATGATCGAAATTGTTTTACAAATTATAAAATAACTGCATCTAGTAACAAATAAAAAACTCCTGAATGAGCTAGTCATTCTGAACAGTTCTTGGATCGCTCGTAAAATTTTCAAGTTTGATCAAACACAATCTTGAACTCTCAAACAATGAGCGATGTCTATTGTTTGCTATAGTGAACTTTATGTTTTTCTCGTTCTCTCCTTGTTGTTTCTTCATCAAAAGCCAAGTGGTAATTCCTTGAAAGAGTCCTAACTCCACATAATTATCTTAAAATATCAAGTAGATATGGACTAATAAAAGACTTACTAAGATAAAAGACTCTAATTATTTGCTATATTAATCTACTAAACATTCTAACCAACTCAAGTGTCCAGAAGGGCAAACAAAATAATCGGAACTAAATTCCTATCAGACGTGTATTGAATCGGGGAGTATTGGGAACAATCGCGCACGAAATCTCCCATTAACATTTAACTCACGAATTATCACAACAAGAAAATTGAAAATTAGCAACGGATTTTTCCGTTGCTAATAAGTTATTTCCGTTGCTAAATTTAAAATAGCAACGGATTAGCAACCGATCAAATCCGTTGCTAAAATACTCGTCGCTAATTATTAGCAACGGAAATAATGTCCGTTGCTAAATTTAGCAACAGATTATTTCCGTTGCTAAATAGAGACAAAAAAATCTCTCTAATCTGTTGCTATTTAGCAACAGAATTAAATCCGTTGCTAAATAGAGATGGAAAGTCTGTCTCTAATACCGATATTTAACAACAGAATAGGTCCGTTGCTAATTTAGCAACAGAAATTCTGTCTCTAATCTGATTATTTAGCAACGGAATAAATCCATTGCTAAAGTAGAAACCCCCATTTTTAGCAACAGAATTGATTATCCGTTGCTAATTTAAATGTATTAAAAACAGACCTTCTTTTAATATTTTATATAACCTGTAATCACCAAATAAACTATAAAATACCTCAAATTTAACTCAATCCAAAAATTCAAAATGACAATTAAAATATTATCAACTGAGAAAGTAACAACATATCCAAAATACAAAGTGACAAACAAAAACAATGTCAAGTAAAAAGTCACAACATTTATAATGCCAAAAGATAAAATGATAATATCCTAAATGTAAAACGGCAACATCCAAAATGCAAAACGACAAGCGAAAGCTTGTTGGAGGAAATGTCATGGTTGTGGAGGTGGTCCACCTTGTCGACGAAAAAGCTCCATCATTTCTGCCATTTGTGCCTGCATCTCCGCACGAGCAGCACGCTCCGCCTCTAAATCCTGCTGCCGAGCAACACGCTCCGCCTCTAAAGCCTGCTGCAAATTCTCCATCTGAGTTCGTAGTGCTGCCGTCTCGGATCACAATCCATTAATTCTGAAATCAGCCCGCGAGAAAGTTACCAGTCAATTACAACTAAAAATAAGTCAAATGCTACTAAAATGCAATAGTGGTGATTAAACAAGGTATAATCAAAAGATCAAAACATACAAAATGAGGTTACTTAGATTTAAATAGATGGTTTAATGTTGAATGTAATGCAACCACAAACATTTGAGTAATCGTATTGATTTTTTTTTGATTTTTTTTGGTTCAGAACCTTTATAATAATTGATGGTCATGTGCCATACAGATATATGTACTTTCATGAAAAAATAAATAAATAACAATTCCTGATTGCTAGTAGGATTTTATGTGAGCACAAAATCTTCTGTTCATTTCCCAAAATCTTCTGTTCATTTCCCAAAAATAAATAATCTAATGCAGTTAAAGATGAATGGTTAAAAAATTCTAACATGAGAGCAAATGTAACAAAGTCTTTGTATGTTGTACATTTTCATGTATATGCCAACATATTTCCAAAGTTCAGCACCCTCAAGAAAATTGAATATAAATGATGACAAAGCTACAATTGAAACTTAGTCTGATTACAAAAAAACTCCATTGTGATTTGGCAAAATCCTGTAGGTACTTATGTACTTAAAACAAAATCTATACAGAGAAAATTTTGTTTCAACACAAATTAACTAGATTCCAACTGCTTCTAGTAAAGATCACAAAATGTGTATGCATGCCATGCAAGAATCTGCAAATATTTTTGGCTGGATAATACAGAGAAAATGGTCACCAAAACTTCTGATATAGTATCACTATTGTTTTTAGGCAATCTGGCTAAACTACATAATTATGTAAATATATTGAAAACTACACTGCCACTCTTATGTAAATATAATATAGAGAATTTTAATTTTTTTTTGGTAAAGATAACAAATTTCTCCATGTATGCCGAGTACAAAGAATTCATGCAAGTCAACAAAAAGCATCCTTGTATCTCTACCCAATAATTAACCAACAATTAAGCAATGTGGTGAACAACTATCCCAAATATAACCCCAAATCCCAGGAGGTTTACATTTGCAAACTGACAACAGCAGTACATATAAGTTAAAGTCTCTAACATGTTTAATTAAGTCTGATTGGATCATAACAAGACTTTTCAAGAGAATCAATCCACAAAGAATTCACAGTTACGATCTCTCCCATTATATTACTCGTTTCCAGACAAGAAAACCAATTATGAGTTAAAATCTCTAACATGAAAAGACAACGACGTCATTTAAAAACTAAGGTCACTAATTCAAGAGTAATGTTTTTTTTACCTCCGATTGCTTAGCAGAAACTTCGAGAAATTCGGCTAAACGAGAATGCAGATGAACCGGACAAACCTAATCATACCATAAACAAGGACTTAGATGAGGAAACAATAGCTCTAGTAAGCATGTCGAAGGACAAGCAATAAGTGTGGCTAGATTAAGTGTTAAACCAACACTCGAATAAAGTGATTCTCAACTTACTCTAGCAAGGTCTCCCAACAGTGCAAAAGCACTCTGCTGTCATACGCATCATCTATACAACAATGCAGCAGCAAGTCCCTCAAATTACTTTGTGAAACCTAACCGGAAAAAAAATAAAAAAATATATAAAGGGAAAAAATAAGTGAAAATATGTGAAACCAACAATGAAAAATACAAAAGGAAAAAAGTTATTACGAATTCAAAGACCTGTGGAGAATCTATATGTTCTATTCTAGTTAATTATCAGGACAGTTTTGGGACTTCAGCAAGTAGCAGAGACTATAGGTTGTGCTTGGAAGTTAAATGTAATCATCTTACCTGACCCTGACCCAGTCTATTATTTATCACTAAATGTCATTACTATTATTATATTAACAAGTATACTAATTCCTACTTAATTCACAAGACTTGGGAAAATTGACCACACTGTTTTCATAAATAATCAAAAATGTAACCAATGGTAGAAGCAATCAGATAATCAGTAAATTAAAAACATAAATATACACATAACGATGATTAAAAGATGGATGGAATGCATAACAGGGCATCAAAAATCATCGATCGATCAAGAAGACCGAATCAGCAAATTACCAGACGCAACTCTCCAACACATCGTCTCGTTCGCCGACCCCAAGTATATTCTAGTCTATATTTATTTGTCATTTTCCTTAATAATTTTGAGATTTTGATTTTATTTTTATTTTTTTGAGATTTTGTACAGTTTTATCAATCACAATTGCCAACTCAATTTCATCAAATCCCTAATTACACAACAATATCAATTTCCAAAAAACCCTAAATCACAAATTCACATTCACAATTGAGATCAAGACCAAAAACCCTAATTAAAACAATTGAGATCAAGTCCAAAAAGGAGATAAGTACCTGAAATGTGAGGACAGGGGTCTTGTTAATCTTGTCCAAATGCCTCTGAATTCTTTCAAGTCTCAAGATGCGTCGGTTCTTGCCTATTATCCTTCGCCAAATTTCACAATTAGTTCATTTTTTCCCAACTTCTAATTAACAGGAAAAAGAAAATCGCCAACACCAGAAATAAAGAGAAAAAATACCTAGCTTTACAGAAAACGAAAACGAGCGGCGAACGGAAAACGGGCTGGGCGTTTTCTGTCGAGGTGACCTTCTGCTGCGAACAGAAAACGAAAATATAAAACAATGATCGGAGAATTTTGGTGAAAATCGCCGGCGAATTGAAACTTTACAGAAACGAGCGGCGAATTTTGGGGGAAATTTTGGTGGAAATCGATCGCCGATGAATTTAAGTTTTGAAGAAAAGAATGAAAATGAGATTGATAAACGAGGGCTGAGGCGAATTATTTTGGGAAAAATTTAGAG
Organism: Phtheirospermum japonicum; assembly: GCA_014905375.1. Taxonomy (NCBI): domain Eukaryota; kingdom Viridiplantae; phylum Streptophyta; class Magnoliopsida; order Lamiales; family Orobanchaceae; genus Phtheirospermum; species Phtheirospermum japonicum. Next base: position 808,994 of record BMAC01000028.1, on the reverse strand, counting down.
ACAGATTCCTTTTCCGTTGCTAAATCTGGTAAATTAGCAACGAATTTATTTTCCGTCTCTAAAGCTTAAAGAAATTAGCAACGGATTTAATGCCCGTTGCTAAAAATGATAAATAGAAAAGAAAATGGGAAAATATTTAGAAACAGATATAAATTCCGTCTCTAAAATTAATAAATAAATAAAAGGGGGGGGAATTATTTAGCAGGGGATATAATTTTGTTGCTAATTAGAGACGGATTAATTCCGTTGCTAAATTATTTAAAAATAATAATTTTAAATATTTTTGAAAAAATCGATTGCTGCTAATCTGTCTCTATTAGCAACGGAAATATCTGTCTCTAAAAATTCGTTGCTAATTTCCAGTTTTTCTTGTAGTGTATGATCCGGGAAATTGATGATTGGCGGTATTGGAATTACATTCCAACTGAGTTTCTACGTGTGTGATCTGATGGACAACTACCTTTGATGCGCTTCGAGAAGATATCATCTTTTAACAATCTTTTATTTTTCTAATTCTTCTTATCAACTAATTTCGGAAAGTGGGTTTCTGTTTTATATGTTCAAGATTTCTTGATTCATCTGTCACTGCAATTTAGAGGTTCAATATGTCATCTTATTCGTAGAAGAAGAAACCCATTCAATGTGTCATCCCGTTTGTTGCCGACTGGAAGTTGATTTTCTTTTAAAATTTCACGAGTTAAATGTTAACTTGGAATTTAGTGGCATTCTCTGGCAGAGGATAGCGGACAAATACTCTGGGGAGCTGGAGGACGTAAACAGCCAGCGGAGGGACGGGTTTCGACAGCGGCAGGTTTGGTGGCTTGGGATGATTAGGGTGGCGGCAGCGGCAGATCTATGCCGATCATGGTGGGATGGACACGTGTATCACCCATTATTAGTAAATGATCAAGGCAGCAATCAGAGCATATATAAAAACAGAGTGAATGAGAACGGAGATATGTACATGCACAAATGTACGGATATTTATTGTGTTGGTGACTAGAGTTGTGTGAGTATTTGGTGTCTGTGTGCGTGTTGTGTGAATTTAAACGGAAAGGACTGTGTGTGAGTGCGTATTGATTTTGAGAAGCGTGTAAATGTGTAATGCGTTAGGCGCCACATCTCGCATATGCCAGTTGTTATACTTTACCTTTAAATTTTATATTTCCATTTTAATTATTGATTATTTCTGTTGTGGAAATTTGGAAATGAGCCTGGATCCCAATCCACATGTCAAAGGGCTATTTGTAACTTTAAAGGATAATTGTAGCTTTCCTTTAATTCAACTAAATTGGAGTAATTTTGTAATTAACCTTGAAGTTGGGGGAGATCTCATGATATTTCGAGCACATTTCAATCTCGTGATGTTTTGACTCCTAAAATCTCCATCAACTCATTTCGACCTACGACTTTCGGCTTCTGGTCCTTTAGGGTTAGCATCCCTTGAGCCACTCTGTCATCGCAAACCTGCACCATAGGCATAGTTATTTTGTGGGAAACATCGTCCGAGTCAGAGCCCTGTCCGAAGTTGGTTTCTGTAAAGTTGAAATTTGGGCTTAAGCAACTCAGCAAAAATTCATCAGAGGCATCAGCTGGTACGTGCTGAGCCGAGGGGATGAACACAGTTTCCGTGTTTGCCGGATAGTAACACTTGATTGCCAATTCAGACTCGATTTTTTCTTTGAGCGTAGCCATTTTAGGCTTTTCTCCATGTACGAGGATTACATGCTTGGGGGATAGAAACTTGACTAGGTCCATGATTCCTTTGCCGTCAGTATGAGGACTAAAAGACAATTGATGGATCTGGAAAGACAAAAAAGAAAGGGGGGGGGTGCACATTACTGTTAAACATGTATCAAATTAAATGCAGATTAAGGCAGAACTATAACACGCACATGTAACCAGGAAATATGAAAATGGATAATTACAAAAACCAACCCTGGGTTTGGGATATTTACAAAAAAAAAAAAAGAGCTAACTTTGAAATTTACAAAGAGCACCCTTGAGGTTTGGTTCTATCTAACATTTTGCCCTAACCGTCGTTTGACATAATGAAATTTGCTGATGTTATCAAATATTTTACATTTACACCCCTTAACTTTTCAAAATATTACCAAGCCCCAGGTTTTCGTCTGATTATCTTTAATATTTAGAAAATGTGAAGAATGTAAAATATAATAAGAAAAGTTGGGGGTTTTGTAATATTTAGAAAGTTAACGGATGTAATTGAGAAAATAGTTGATAATGCCAGTAATTTCCACTAGCTTCAGTAAAGGGCAGGTGCAAAATGTAAGATGATGTAACTAGTAACATCAAGGGTGGTTTTGTAAATTTCTAAGTTAGCTGGGTTTTTTTGTACAACAAGTGTAATATTTGCAAGTACCCTATATATATGTGTGTGTGTGTGTAACAGGCCCAGAGAAAAAAGAAAAAAACTGAAGTTGCACATTTAACACTACGAGGAACACAAATTAGATAACATTATGTATTCTTATTTAAACGACTTCCAAATGGTTCAAAAATTCAATATAGACTAACTGAAATGAAGTTATTAATAAGAGAGGAGAAAGAACCTCGCATCGCACATCGATTTGGACATCCTTGTCGAGCCTGATATGTGTCGGTGTTTTGGCTGACATCAATTTGTGTCCTATAGTTCCAGCCACACAATATCTGATGTAAAAACCAAGAGAGGTTACGTATCAACAAATTTTGAAGTTGTAAGCATAGAAAAATATTGTGAAAGAGATAGGGAGGTTTAATGACATATGTCACACCCCGCCCAGGATGGTCGGGCCATGCCGGGACACACATGGCTAAGGGCGTGCAAGGAGCCATCTTTATTATTTTCTTGTCGAGAGGATGACTTAGCAACCGCAGCACGGGGCGGAAAGGAGCTAAGTCCGCACGGAACGTTAGTTTCAAAGTCTAATTCCGTGACACATATCTGACTAACCAGGGTGGAGAGACTTACATGGCTTCTATTATTTTAATAACAAAAGCACCTCCAAGAAATAAATGAAAGAAATCTATAGGCACTTCTGGTGATTTATTTGGAATTCTTAATTACTTAATTGAAAGGGCAAGAGGGTAAATCTTGGTCCTCTTTATTTTCTTTGTACTCTATGCAATAACTAACATGCTCATTTTCCTATCATATCCTGCAGTAAAAATAAAAGGATGGAATTTTTATTTTTTTCCAATTTTAATTTCCCCGTCTTTCATTTTCAAAATATGAAAAGGGCATAATGTGGATACTTGCTACACCAAAGGAACTTGGCTCAGGCTGCTGCTGCTTGATGTTTGATAGTGGACATGAAATAGAACTAACGTCTCAACTGTTATATGTGAATCATTTATTGAAGAGTCCTCCAAAATCCAAAGTTACATTCTTAAGAAATTTAACAATCAATAAAACTGAAACGTACCCTGGCAATGCGACAAGATTTCCTTCATATGGGGCCCACTCCTTGAAAACTTAAAGTGAGAAACCTCCGCTAATCATTCCAGGAGTAGCAAAAAGAACGCAAGGTCCTGGAGCGCTTATCGAAGAACGCTCAAAACTGGAGACTGGTATTTTATATATTTTAGTTTACTTTTATATATTTATATACTACACATAATAGAGCGCCTGGTCATAAACTGCTTAGCGACCTCAAGAAGAGTGCAGTGCCAGGTCGCACTGTTGGCGACCTAATGCCTGACGACCTGGTGTTGAGTGCAGTGCCAGGTTGCATGATTGGTGACCTCTCAGGTCGCACGTTCGGGCGCTCAAAGGTCGAGAGTATTACCAATAATGAGTTGCAGGTGAGGACAACCTACCCGACGTCAGCTGATGGTGTCAGCCCCAATTCAGTACATCCAACTGTTAGGATGTACTGTAACAATAGTAACCACATGATTTGAATTAATGTACTGTAGCAGTTCTAGCCACATATTTTAGGGTTACCTTTACTATAAATAGTGGCACATTCTCTGATGTAATTATGCAAAAATGAATGAATGAAATTTGGGCAAAAAGTTAAATACAAAATATCTCAAATATGTGTTCTTCACTTTCTTTCATGGTATCAGAGCAGGTTTTTACCTGGTTCTGAACACCTCTTTTCCCTCTTTTCTCGTCTTCTTCTTCCCTGCCCTTATATCTGATGGAGGGTATCACACCTCCACATCATGAGGCTCAAGCGAGCTCTCACGCAGTATTTCAAAACACTTCTCTTTCTTCTCAAAACTTAAACTCAACTATCCAACTGCAAAATCAGCTCATCTCTACCAAACTAGATGACTCAAATTATCTACTTTGGAAAATGCAAGTTTACACAGCCGTCAGAGGGTACGGGCTTGAAGGCTATCTTACTGGAGAAATCAGACCTCTACCGCAGTTCACTGAAGGATCAGTTAACCCAAAATCTCTGCTCTGGGTCCGTCAAGATCAATTGCTAGCATCTTGGCTTCTCTCCTCTCTTTCTGAAAGTCTGTTTACCATGATGGTTGGTCTTGCAATCTCGAGAGAAATCTGGCAAGCTCTGGATGCCAACTTTTCCAGTCAAACTGCAGCTCGAAAGATGCAGTACAAGATGCAGCTCTCCTCTATCAAGAAAGGAACAATGAGCATCAGAGAATATGCTAACAAAGTCAAGAGTTGTTGTGACATGCTCGCTTCAGCTGGTCAACCCGTTTCAGAAGAAGATCAAGCAATGCATGTTCTCACCGGGCTTGGAGGAGATTTTGACCCAGTAGTGGTTGCCGCTACAGCTCGGAGTGACTCACTCACCCTCAGGAACATTCTTCCTCTGTTATTAAACTTTGAAAACAGACTGGAAGCTGAAAATCCATCCAACTTCATTAATACCGAAGAATCAAGCCCTACTATCAACTTTGCCAATCAGTACTCTGGCCAGAAGAAGGACACCTGGACTGGTGCAGGAGCGAACAGAGGAAGAGGTCGCCACCCTGGAAGAGGTGGCCGAGGGAGGACCAACAGCTACAGAGGACGAGGTGGAAGAGGTTTCAGACCAGGAAACAGGTCGCCTTGTCAAATATGTGGTTACTCTAACCACTCTGCTGACAAATGCTATTATCGTTTTGATACTGCCTACACTGCCCAGTCCAATACACAGAACAGCCTCAACACTTCAGCGAGCTCCTACTATGCCTATCCCGTGACACAATCCATTGACCCCTCTGCCTTATCACTGTCAGATTCATGCAGTGATGCGAGCTGGTATGCTGACTCTGGAGCCTCTAATCATGTCACAAATGATCTTGCTAATCTCAACATGGTCTCAGAATTTCAAGGAAATAACAAGGTTCAAGTAGGAAATGGATCAGGTTTGTGTATTTCTCATATTGGTAATTCACAGTTCCATTCCAGCAACAAATCATTTTTACTCAAAAAACTTCTTCATGTACCGCACATTACTAAAAACCTCATCAGTGTCTCTCAGTTCGCTCAAGATAATTCTGTTTACTTTGAATTTCATCCTACRTCTTYRTATGTAAAGGACCAGGTTACACATCAAATTCTTCTCCGAGGCTCTCTTAGGAATGGTCTCTACAAGTTTGACATCCAGCTCGCCAACTCCTCCAGCTCGCACTCAACCACATCTACCTCCTTCATGAAACAACATCCTAATGTCTTCATCACTGAGTCCAGTGATTCGAATAAAGAAGCCACTCTACAGTTGTGGCATTTTAGATTAGGGCATCCTGCCAATAATGTATTACAAGAAGTTCTCAGAACCTGTAATCTTTCTATTTCCAATATTAATAAATTTACCTTTTCTACTTGTTGTGCTTGTCTTCAGGGTAAAAGTCATAAATTACCTTTTTCTCCTTCGGAGACCGAATACACAAAACCCTTTGATCTTGTATATACTGATGTTTGGGGTCCTGCTCCTGTCAAATCCTCGAATGGATTCTCCTATTATGTTTCCTTTATTGACCATTATACTCGATATACCTGGATCTATCTGCTAAAGCATAAATCTGATGTGCTCGTTGCCTTCTCTCACCTTCAAAATCTTATCCTTACTCAGTTTAATTCCAAAATTAAGTCGGTACAAAGTGATGGAGGGGGGAAATTTATAGCCCTTACAAATCTGTTTCACTCCTCAGGGATACACCACATAATCTCTTGTCCCTACACACCTCAACAAAACGGCCTTGCTGAAAGAAAATATAGACACATTGTTGAAAAAGGTCTCTCTCTCCTCGCCCACTCTCATCTACCTATCAAATACTGGGATGATGCCTTCACCACTGCTGTCTATCTCATAAATCGATTACCGTCTAAAATCACTCAGCACAAAAGTCCTCATCAGCTTCTACGAAATCAAGTTCCCAACTATGCCCATCTCAAACCCTTTGAGTGTCTTTGTTACCCTCATCTTAGACCGCTAAATAAACACAAGCTTCAGTTCAGGTCGCTTCCTAGTAAATTTCTTGGTTATAGTGAACACTATAAGGGTTTCAAAGTCCTACTACCAGATAACAAAGTTATAATCACCAGACATGTGATCTTTGACGAGCTCAAATTTCCCTTCTCTAAAACCTCTGAACCTCATTACTGCTCCAACGTTCAACCATCGATCCTTGGTCCACCTCCTATATCACAAGCCACCTCGCCATATGTGTCAGCGAGCTCTACACATGTGCCTGCGATCTCCTCACAACCACGTGCGACCTCTCCACAACCATGTGCGACCTCATCACACTCACCTGCGACCTCCACACGGTCTCATGATCAGCCCTCCATACTTGGTCCACCTCCCAGTCCTCCCCATCAACCAATCCCACTTTCCTCTGACCAATCTAGCCCGTCTACTATTCCTCTTACTGTTGAATTACCAATTATGGGCTCTCCGCATACCACTTCTTTTCCTCGTACTAACCCTCTTGCAGGTACGCACCATATGGTAACACGGGCTAAGGCAGGTATTTACAAGCCTAGGGTGCTCAGTACTCAGCTTCTTGATTTTAAGGAGCCRTCCTCCTATGTTGAGGCTTTATCTCATCCCAAGTGGAAGGCGGCTATGAGTGAGGAGTATGCAGCTCTTCTTAAAAACCAGACATGGTCCCTTTCTGAGCTACCTAAGGGGAAGTCCTTGATTGGTTGCAAATGGGTGTTCAAATTAAAGACTCATGCTGATGGTTCTATTGCTCGTTATAAAGCCAGATTGGTAGCCAAAGGATACAATCAAGTGCCCGGGTTTGATTTTTCTGAAACTTTCAGCCCAGTTGTTAAAGCTACAACTATCCGAGTTGTGCTCTCCATTGCCGTCAACTGTAATTGGTTGGTTAAACAATTGGATGTCAATAATGCCTTTCTACATGGCGACCTGGACCGCGAAATCTTCATGGCTCAGCCACCTGGTTTTGAACAGGAAGGTACCAGCCTTCTGGTGTGTCGATTTTCAAAAGCTATTTACGGGCTCAAACAGGTCCCTCATGCTTGGTTTGGAAAATTACGAGCTGTTCTTATTGGTTTTGGTTTCTCTGCTTCTCGAGTTGATAGCTCTCTCTTCTACTCCCACAGCTTCTCGGGCTGCATCTGGGTCTTAGTATGTGTTGACGACATTCTTGTCACTGGCAGCGACAAGGTTGGAATTTCGCGACTCATTAATCACCTTGATTCCACCTTCTCTCTAAAGAATCTCGGTGAACTGCATCATTTTCTTGGCATTGAGGTCACGCCCATTGCTCGGTCTGCATTTGAACCAAGGCAAGTACATTTCAACTCTTTTTGAGAGAACATGTATGTCTGGAGCTAAGGCTACACCTACACCAATGGTTGTCTCCCCTGTTCTCTCGAAGTCCCAAGGCGAGCCCACAGTTGATCCAACCTTTTACTGTAGTATTGTTGGCGCACTTCAGTATATCACTATTACTCGCCCCGATATCTCCTACAGTGTGAACAAAGTGTGTCAATACATGCACTGCCCTCTCAGCACTCATTGGCGAGCTGTCAAGCGAATTCTGCGATATCTTGCTGGTACCACTTCTTATGGACTCACCTACACTAAAACCTCATCCTTTACTCTGACAGGGTTTTCAGACTCCGACTGGGCTGGTGATCTGGATGACAGAAAATCTGTCACTGGTTTTTGTATTTTTCTAGGTCGCAATATTGTCTCCTGGTGCTCTAAGAAGCAGACCTCCGTTTCAAGGTCCAGCACTGAGGCTGAATATCGCAGTCTTGCTCATGCTACTGCTGAGATGGTTTGGATCCGCTCCTTACTCAGCGAGCTTCAGGTCACGCTTCCCGCTGTTCCCACAATTTTGGTCGATAATCAGAGTGCTATTGCTGTTGCCTCCAATCCTGTTCTACATGCTCGTACAAAACACTTTGAATTGGATCTTCACTTTGTTCGCGACCTCATTGCCAAGAAATCGCTACAAGTTCGGTTTGTCCCCTCCATTGATCAGACTGCCGATGTCTTCACCAAACCTCTATCTAATCAAATCTTTGCTCGGCTTAGAAACAACCTCTCCGTTGTTCCTCTCGCCGCCCTCGAATTGAGGGGGGATAATAGAGCGCCTGGTCATAAACTGCTTAGCGACCTCAAGAAGAGTGCAGTGCCAGGTCGCATTGTTGGCGATCTAATGCCTGACGACCTGGTGTTGAGTGCAGTGCCAGGTCGCATGATTGGTGACCTCTCAGGTCGCACGTTCGGGCGCTCAAAGGTCGAGAGTACTACCAACAATGAGTTGCAGGTGAGGACAACCTACCCGACGTCAGCTGATGGTGTCAGTCCCAATTCAGTACATCCAGCTGTTAGGATGTACTGTAGCAATAGTAACCACATGATTTGAATTAATGTACTGTAGCAGTTCTAGCCACATATTTTAGGGTTACCTTTACTATAAATAGTGACACATTCTCTGATGTAATTATGCAGAAATGAATGAATGAAATTTGGGCAAAAAGTTAAATACAAAATATCTCAAATATGTGTTCTTCACTTTCTTTCGACACATACATGTACAAATGCTGGAATTACCATTTTTGAAGTCAAATGGATTGCGTGTCGCGTAAGTATCTTTCACCTTCTGGCTGGTCCAGTTGATAAGAACTTTATAATAAAAATTTGCTTGTATGGTCAAACCTGAGAATTAATTCACTGCAAGATTACCAACAATTGTTTGGCTCAAGAAATTGGATGGACAAAAAATAAAACATTCTAATTGTTGAGAGTTTTCAATAAAACAGAAGTTGATAATTACCTTTACAACGTGGAAAGATGCATATCTAATAATATCACTTTCTTTTCGTTATATTATATACATAATAAGCTGATTCACATATTAGATATCAAGCCTACCACTGACATTAGATTAAGAGTTTAAGACAGATCACTTGAATAGAAGATGAATACTAATGATAAAATACAAACAAAGAAACTAAATTAGGAAAATACCAAATAAAAAAATTCAAAAACAATCAGAATAGTTTATATCCACCATCATAGCTTTATTGCTCACTATCAAGTAATGTGAAAAGCAGTAGAAAAGAGGGTATACCTGCTGAAAAATAAATAGGAACTTTGAGATTCATTCTCTCTCAGTAGTCATCAAATAACATACAGAGTTCCTGTAGTACATAATGTCATCAGGAACACATAATAAAAGATTTTGAAATGTCGAGAAATCTATAGTATGTTTCACCATGTAGAGCTCAGCAAGAAAATCCACATATAAACACACCAACCAGAAGAGATTTTTTTTTTCCACACTTTTACATAGGTAGATGCACCAAGAATGACCTTTTTCATCAATAACTAACATTGTGCACTCGCAAGAAAGAAAAACGTTAATTTGGGAACCCTATAAAATGCATTGCAAGAAATGTTGGGCCTTTAAGAAACTTCCAGTAATATAGAAATGTCCACTCTTTTAAGATGCATCGAAAGAAATAAACTATCTAAAATTATTGTACTATTGTGGTGCATTGACCTTTTACAAGCTAAGAAATGACAACTAAAACAGAGATGCAATCATGAACTAAGTAAAAGACCTGAGCCCTTCCAAGAGCAAATGTAGGAATTAGAACCTTCCCTCCACCAGCAACACATTTGTGAACCTGCAAAAAGAATCAATGACATGTGAACTGAAGCAAGTCAAAAGACATATCACGAGATATGCAAATATAGGCCCTGCTTGGTTGAGCTTTTTGAAAGTGTTTATAGCTTATTCCATCTCAATAAGCTCTTTTAGACTATTTGGTAAAAACCAAGAATAAGCTCCTGGTAGCTTATTCTGCCTAATAAGCATCTATTCAGAAAAGGCAAAAAATCCTTTCTTATCCTTTTACATTGTAAAAAATATATTATTTATAAAATAATATATTACTTTATATTTTACTGAAATATTTTATTAGTCATAAGTAAAGTTTTATTTATTATTATAATTGTTTTTGATTATTATTTTTCATGTATTTGTCTTATTTATTGAAAAAAAAATTGGGGGAAGTCTTTATTAATTATTATAATTTTTTTTCTTTTTTATGTACAATATTTTGTGTTTTTAGTCATATTTCTATTGGTAAATTAACCTCCAATCAGCTACTTTAATCAACTATACCAAGTATTTAATTAAAATCAGCTACCAACAATTATCAGCTATCAGCTGTTTAAATCAGTTCAACCAATCAAATCCATAATTTGAGAAAGCAGGAAATACCATGTACAATTTGCACGAAAGCAAGTCACCCTAAATTTTAAATAAATTTGGAATGCCCATGGACATTTTTCAGACTGCACAGATATGTTAAAACTATCATGAACCTAAGTTTTTTGGGTGAAATTTCTTAAAGTAAATTATTTTGGAATGGAGGGAGTAGAATTTGAGCTAAAATTTTATTACTTTAAATATTATAGAAGTTCTTATACTTGTAAGATGTTTATATATATATATATATATATATATATATATATATATATATATATATATATATATATATATATATATATATATATATATATATATATATCGCTTAATGTTCAATGTTATTCTAGATTAAAATCTTGATCTGTTTGAATACACTAAAATAACATAATATACATGCTACTACTAATCAGGTATGATTGAAAAAAAAGTGTTCAGGTTTCATATATTCTAGATTAAAATCTTGATCTGTTTGAATACACTAAAATAACATAATATACATGCTACTACTAATCTGATATGATTAAAAAAAAAAGTGTTCAGGTTTGACTATGAAATAAGTTTCATATATCTTTTTAGATACTCGATCTAGTACTTTCTCAGTCCTCAACATTTATTTGTTTCACCAAATAAAAGTTTTATTTCGTAACTCTATTTTATTCGCTCATATTGTACAGATACTTCAAAGTATAGACTTATACCATTTTTATTTATGTCAAGAGCTTATGATTTTATTCTTACACCCACTACCCAACTCTCACTGAAAAAGAAAAAATTGTAAGTCAGATTTGTTTTCATTATGGTTATTTTTTGACAACCTTATAATTCAAACAAATGTCATTTACTACTAGTTTAACTAATTAATCATGTTATGTTTCATATGATATTTCTGTACCTGCATTACTGGTTTCTCTCCACAGATATGTCTACTTTGTTTGGACAATCATAAAGGACACAAAAGAAACACAGCATAATCATAAAAGAATAAGAACAATAAGATATATCAGACAAACAAAAGCCTATTGATAAAAGATTCATACCGCTTTCAAAAACTCCCTCTCTCGGACATATTTTGAATCACGGTACGTTGTCGCATAGGTGGACCTGTCCAACAAAATTTTTGAAGGATGCCTTTAATACAAAACTTATACACAAAGATCAGGCAATGCACATAAGCAGGAACGGATAAATGTCTATAAATACTAATCCACTTTGACTCATATTCCTGTTATGCATCTAACTTTTACTTTTGAGGGCCTCTTTGTTCAAACTATCATTTGTCCTTGCGCATGCAGAAGTCAAACTATGAGACCTTGCTCCAAATAAGATTTGCAGTTTACAGATAGTTGAAATACATCTTTGCTAGAGACACATAAGTCACAAAAATAAACTTGCATGGCTCTAACATCCATTTGCATGGTCTCATTTCAAGACCAAAACTTGTTTCCTTTTAATGTATAATTATAATGGGGCCGTGTCTTTTTTACCCATTTAGCCAATGCAAAATTCTTTTTTACCCCCAAGTGAACAAAACATCTTTTCTACTTACTTTCAATTGGAAAAGACTAAAATATCCCTACTTTGATTCTGGTCGAAGAGATTAAAGTTTCGAATAGATTAAAGTTGATAAAATTTCCCAAACGTCTTAATATTATCGTCCATTAACTCGTCAATCGGAAGAACCTGAGCACACTTGTCAGTTTGATACGAGTATTAGTGCACCAAGATAGTTGCATTCTAGAATTATTGTTGCGCTCTATGCACCCAAATTAGTCAGGGAAGGTCGTTTGCTCTGGGCTAGAGAAATTCAACATGATATAGCTATTGAGCACGGGATATCTATCTTGTATAATAAGGCATTAAAAGCTCATCATTTAGCCCATGCAATGATATATGGCGATCACCAACAGTCTTGGAAAATGCTGCCTTCTTATCTCTACAC